>JAQIWJ010001622.1:0-10345 GCA_034695185.1 Discolaimus major
GCAATTTCTGGAATGATCTTGAAAGAATTTTTCTCTGTTGTTATAAATTAAGATCCTCCTCAAAAACATCAAGTCGTGGTCCTATTCACTGCGATATTCGAGTGTGATCACTTCTCAAAGCTATTTTCGTAAAGAAATCGACTCATTGTTAAATTCTGAAATGGCTGATGAATCAGAAGCCAGTAAATCGAATGAACCGATTTTTCGTCCATTGGATGCCGGTGATACGGAACAAATGCCGACTGAGATCGAATCGCTTTGTGTTCGATGCGAAGAAAATGTAAGTACTGTGCCATTAATTTTCCGCACTTGATTTTCTGGAATCAGTTACTCATGATTCCTATCCTAATTTTCAGGGTACGACACGTCTCCTATTGACCAAAATCCCGTTTTACAAAGACGTCATCCTGATGTCGTTCCATTGTCCTCATTGCGATTATCGAAACAACGAAATCCAGTCTGCTGGTAAAGCTCAAGAGCATGGGATCCGTTATGTTGTGAAAATCAATTGCCCAAAGGTAAGCTGATTTGATTATCATGATAGCAATTACTGACAGGATTTAATTTCAGGACCTGAATCGACAAGTTGTCAAATCAGAATACGCTGGTATTAGCATTCCGGAAATCGATTTTGAGATTCCTCAACGGTCTCAGCCTGGAGGTAAGAATTATTATAATTTAGCTTGTATCATTATGTAACTTGCTGTTTATTTCAGAAATCACCAATGTGGAAGGCGTCATTCAACGAGCATCGGATGCGATAAAGCATGGTCAAGAAGAGAGGAGGGTATGCTGTTTTACTTTGCTTGTGCTTTGTTCTAAAATTTCCTATTTTAGAAGCATTTGTCGCATCAAGCTCAACAATTGGACGAATTTCTTTCACGACTGGACGGTTTATTGCGTTTGGAGAAGGAATTCACGTTCGTAAGAAGTTCTGAGTTATCTTATCTTGAAATATCATTCAAGTTTTGGTTTGCAGATCGTGGACGATCCAAGTGGCAATAGTTTCGTGGAGAATCCGGATCCAGCTCATATCGACAAACAAACGACGATCATTCATTATCAGAGAACATTACAGCAGGAGAAGATGCTGGGTTTTGTGGTAAACGTAACTGATCTGATTCTAATGATGGAAGCTGACAGAGCTCTCATTTTCAGGCTGATGATGTGGAACCCGATCAATCAGAGGATGCACCTCCTGTTTGGGAATCGAAAGACGCATTGAGGAATGAGGTATGGCTTTTCATCATATTCGACGCAGTTTTCTTCATTTGATCTCTGGGTTTAGGTTTTGCAATTCCGGGTCGATTGTTCAAATTGCGGTGCCAAGACGAATACGAATATGAAGCTAGTCAATATCCCTTACTTCAAAGAAGTCGTTGTTATGGCTACGACTTGCGACGTTTGCGGACATCGTACGTCCGAAGTCAAATCTGGCAGCGGCATAGCGGATAAAGGCGTTCGGCTCACATTGGACGTCTCAGTACCATCCGAAGATATGACACGCGACGTCTTGAAATCGGAAACATGCGCATTGATCATCCCAGAATTGGATCTGGAAGCTGGCATGGGAATTCTTGGCGGCCGATTCACCACAGTGGAAGGCGTGTTCACAGCGATTAAGGAGGAGGTAAGTGTACTCTTCTATCTTTTTGATTGAATAATGAGTATGCCTTTGTTTTAGCTGGTCGACAAAGGCGGATTTGTCTTGGGTGACAGTGCCGAAACATCCAAGCGAGTACATATGCAAGAATTCGTACGCAAATTGGACGACGTGATCAGTGGCCAGCTTCCAGTTCATTTGATTTTGGATGATGTGGCTGGAAATAGCTACATTCAGGTATGATGACAATGCCAGATTCAAACCTGTTCTAAATCAATCTTCTGTTTCAGAGCCTTATGGCACCGGATATCGATCCTCGGCTCAAGGTCGAATATTATGAACGCACATGGGAGCAAAATGAAGAAATCGGTTTGAATGATATGCGTGTTGATGATACTGGATCAGATGAGTCGTGATCTTATGTGCTTATCATGACCCGGTTATGATAATCGCCTGTTGATGTATGTCCAGGATGTACACAATATAAGGTGGATCTTTTATTCTGACTGAATCATGAACCGTGAAAGGTTGTATCCTGATATCATGTATAATATGACTGCAGTATTTTTGAAGCTATCGATTATCATCAGATCATCCAAAGTGATCATTCAAGCTATCAATGCGCTTATGTACTTCGTCGAGTTCTTTCTCTCTCTGAAATGAGACGCAAGTTTGCATTGATATTTGATCATATTACGTGATTGCATACTTGTCTGGATTCTTCAGTGATCCTCTTATCCAAAACGTTCTTCACAGTGGTCACTGATTCGGCTAATTTCTTTATGCCAACTTTGCATTCGTCAACTTCTCGTTGCACTTTCTCCTGAAAGCATATCCATGCAATGCATGTGCATGGGATACTGTAGCTGCTTACAGTAACATGCCGATCGATATCTGGATTAGAACTAGTACTTGGTCCAGTTGTACCCATGCTACGAACAGGTCGATTTTTCAATTTTGCAATCTCATCTTGCAAATCTTTGACTGATGTGTAACTGAAATTTCAAGTGATTTTGTATCCCAGAAATGAAATGTATCTTGAAAAGTTACCGCTCTTTTTCTTCAGCATCAATCCGATGACCCAATTGATCGGATCTTTGCTTGGATTTTGCATCCACTTCTTCAATCTGCAAACCGAGTGGTCATTGCTAGCTGATTCCTGGCCATTACAGTAACCCATACATCTCTGGGAATTTGATTTTCTACTTTATCTTTCATCCTATCATGAGCACGACCGATTTCGTGTTGGGCATCGTCCAATTTTTGAATTTGGTGACGAATTCGCGCCAATGAGTCTTGATCAAGCTGAAAAATGCTGGCATTTTCATGCATGGCTTTGGGTAAGGACCCCTGCCAGGGTCCTTAGAAAGCAGACCGTACCTGTTTGCCATTATCATCTTTTACAGGTACATGTACAATTTGTGGTTCTTTATTTGTGCTCGAATTCTTCAAATTATGATGATCATTTTTCAGATCGTCGTGTGCATTCCGCAGATTGTGATGGCCTGATTCCAGCTGAAAATGCGATTTACGTTATCGCATAAGAAATTGTGCATGATCATTTGGCCATGTATGCAGGCACCTTTGGTGCCTTGCAAAGTGACCATGGGTCCTTTTCACACGCTTATCAGAAATGACCAATCCTGAACTCACCCCATCCAATTTATCCTTCAACTCCCTTGTGTCCCTATCCATGCCCTGTTCCATTCTATTCATTCTTTCTTCCAATTTCAATAAACCTTCCATACTGAGCTTATGTTTATCCGATGCGATTGCTTCCAACTCATTCCGCAACTGTAAAATCTCTTTTGCCAATTCCATATGGATATGGCTGAATTTTGCATCTTACAGAATCCGTATCGATCGGAGGCGGTGGTTCAACTTTCATGCCTTTTTTCACATCATCCAATGCCCCGTGGATATGACCAACATGGCCGTTCAATCGATCTTCAATATCACCCAATTTACTCAACAGGGCTCGTTCATTGAGACGCCTGGAAATTTTTGGATTTGTGCAATTATGCATGGCATACTGTAAGGATCATCTTGCTTTGCTGCAAGCATGATACTTGAAAAATACGAAATTAGTCTTACTGTAGCACTGAACAAAATGCTTGCATATGCACGCATATCTCTATGGATACTGTATCCATGATTTTGCAATTTACCTGGACTGTATTTCCGCAGCCAATACCCTATCGACTTTTCGATTCCCCTGTTCCACATGCCTTTCCAAAACGGCCAATGCATCATTGACTTTCGCAGCTTGCAATTTGTTTTTCTCTTTCTCTGCCTGAAATCAGGCGTTGCATGCAATGTCATCAGACATTGCAAGATAAGCTTACGGCCAGTTGCTGCCTCATTTGCTCCATTTGCTCTTGATACGCTATCCAACGTTGATCAATGTACATTTTCACATCACGCTCGAATTGGAGCCTTGCTTCTAATTCCGCTTTGATAGCCTTAAATTCATGAGCATATGTGGTCACTGAAAGTGACCACAGTGATCACGAGTGATCACATGGTGATCAAGTGACCAATATCACTGATCAGAATTGACCACAATGACATCTATCAATGATCAATTATACTTTTTCCAAAACCAAATAATGCTGTTCATTCTCGTCTCTCAATTGTTGTTCTTTCGCCATCATATTCCTCATCACTTCATCTGAAATCACCATTCAATCAGTGCATTACCAAAGTTTGGCACTGCTTATGCACCTGTGATATAACCGATTTTCGCATTCAACCGTTTAGCTTCTTCGCTCATATTATTTTTCGAACTCTCATGCGACGCAAGTGCTCTGAGGATTTCATTCTTCCTCGCTTCATGATCAGCAATTTGTGCTTGTAAACGAGCCAGGCTAAAATTGGCTTGCAATATGCCAAATTTTCAGGTGATGATATCAGTACTTGGCTTGATGTTCTTGATCGACCCGTCTCCTTTCTTGTACTTCGCTATCCACGCTTTGACGTAGGGTCATCAATTGACCATGCACGTCTCGGACACCGGATTCCAAATGTTGGGTATTATTCATTTGCTAAATGTGGATTTTATTGCTAATTTGCATAATTAGCTAATTTTGGTTGACGTACCGATGGATCAATAATGGGCCTGGATTTGATTTCACTATTCAACATCATCAGATCATTGGCTTGACGTTCAACAACGCCTTTCAAATGCGCCAAATCTTGTTGAGTGCGGAATAGCTGAAAATTTTAAATTTGGTGTCTACTGAAGCTGGTTCAGCAGAAGGTATGGCATGGTCAAGGACCATGGCAGCACAAAGCATTGATATTTACTTGTGATTCTAATTGAGCTTTATGACGTTTAGTCTCATCCAAATCTTGTTTTCTAAAAGTTGGTATTGATCAGTATTTTTACAATATACTGATCAAAATCAGCCATGATCACATCAATGCCCTTACTGATCGCCAATGCATTCAAACTTACAGAAACCTATAAAATTATTGATTATTTTTACAAAATTTAGTATACAAGCTTTGGCATACGGTAATGTGCCAGCTCCACTTTCAGCCGTTTTCAATCGATCAGAAATATGCGCATGCGAATCGTGGCTAGCTCTGAGCGCGGATTCCAATGCCATCCTTGCTTGCTGAAATTATTGATCTGATATCGATTATTCAAATTCGACTGATCACTCGTACTTGTTCCTGTCTCAATGCGTCTGCACTTTGATGTTGATGCGATCGAAATTCATTTTGCAATCTCATCAATTCTTCCATCAAAGCTCGATTACTTTTCTCGGCTGACGAGATACGTTTTATGACTGACGGATCCATGACAGGCTGAAAATCCGGCTCTTAATCCCCGGTATCCGGATTAGGGGATTAAGGATTTACTCTTGGATCCGGTGGAGGTACAGCGGCAGGAATGGTTGGTGGTTGTTGAAATGCTGTCACTGATCTCGGCTACAAAAATCGGCTGATTTCTTGGCAAAAAATAGCTACAGTAATCCACGTACCGGTGGTGGAGGAGGTGCTTTTCTGACCGCATCTCTGGACATTTTCGGACCTTGGCCAGACGGCCTAAAAGGGATCCGGATTACCGTAATCTTCTTTATCCACGGATATGTGACTTACGCTGTACCAAGCATAATATCTTTAGCTGTATCGCGTGTACCGATTCGTTTAGCCATATTTTAGCTTATAGAATCGTGATCACAAGAATCGATACGAATCGTATCGGACCCATGCAAAATTTGAATAAAGACCCGTTTCGAAAGGAATTATACTGAGCTAACAAATTGATGGAGTATTCGTGCTAGTTTGTGCAAGAAGTCCCCCTTTGTTAGTCAATCGGTCGCTTCACAACGGCCCCAAACAGCAATCAATGGGGCTAAACTGGCACCTTGGATACCAAATTGAGCATATTTGCCTAGGTCCATCCATATACGGCCAAATGGTGACGTCGTTTTGTAAAGATCCATGACGTTTCTGGAAACTTCGCACATATTACGTAAAATGATCGCATTTAATGATTCTCGGTATCCATGTTAGCCATTCGATCATAATTCGTCCAGGGGGTAGTGAATTAGCATAAATTTGATATGATGCCAAAATTTAGACCTGGCTGGATGGCAGGGGATAGGCGGGAGCGGTTACAGTATGACCACCTATTGAAAAAGGTACGCTGACTAAAATAGCACTGATCATTTTTGCATGTAAAATAATCATCAAAATTTATCGATTTGTAAAGTATCGATTTCTGGTCCAATGGGCATTACCATGCGATTAATCATCTTTTGAGGTGTCACAAAATGTGTGTCGTATTGGCATTCAGTTGATCACCTGAACAAAAATATACATCCATGAAAATTTCATATATCGCAAAAGCATCGATGATGCCAAAAATTGACGTGAACCAAATGATCACGAATCAACTGGCCATTCAAGGTCCATATCAAAAAAATCCATTCACATCAAAATTTGATTATCACATCCCAAAATCACAATGCATGCACACATTTTATGCGTGCTTCAGCTCCAAAAAAATTGCATTCCCAAAAAAGATCCACCAATTCAGAAAATCACTATTATCACACCAAAAAACGAATCGATCAACTTATAAGCTTCTAATCTTATTTGCAAGTCGAAAAATAAGTACATCGATTGATTACAGTATACCAAATAAGCAGAGATAAAAAAATGCACAAACAATCAAGTGACACCCGGAAAGAAGTAAAAACCACCTTGCTCTCAATCGAGAAATTCCGAATCACAAATCCCATAGCCAAAAAAATGATACAAGCCTTCAAAAAAATTAGACAGCCATGAGCAATACTGGCGCAGCTGCCTTCGAAAAAAACCACAAAAAAGTACACGCATTTCCAATGTAAGAACTGTAAGTGAAAAAAGCGTGCCATGGGGTTTTGCATTTTGAAAAAGGTTAGTTATGGACAAAGGCTTCAATTCACATAGCATAGCATTGTGTTTTTCAAAAACTTCCATAAAAGCTGGGTACGGTGAGGATTACTGTATCAGTAAGAAGCGGTCAAAAATTTGCCAAGCTGCTGAATTAGCTATGACATTCTTCAGCAAAATTCCAATTTCCTGGCCTGTTGTACAGAAAATAAGGAGGGATACAAAAAATCTCAAGCATCGACCTCATCGTCGTCGACTGGTTGAACTCCGACCGGTGGTGGAGTGATATTCGGTAAACTACTTGTACGTCGTTCTTTGGGTGAAATTTTCCCATCCGATGATTGCTTATCATTACCATTCTGATTGGGGACAGGACGCCAAGGCGAAACTGTACGTAAATTATTATTCATATTTGGATAACGATATTTCATTACACGACGACGAGGATCCACTAATCGAGGCAATTTCTTTCCACTGGACACATCACCGTTGGCCATTTTAGGACCATTCACGAACATATACGTATTACCATGACTGAATACACGACGCCTATACGCGCCTACGCTGTACGAATGGGCACCAGACGATGATGATAATGATGAATCTCTGAAAAAAGAGACCATTTTAATTTCATGTTTTTGATCATGCCTTCTGTGCATGCCAAGCGGCCATGCTACTGTTTTTAGCGAGTGACCAGTGTGGTCACTTCATGTGCTGTAACCTACAGCACTGCCGACGGGGTACATGGGTATTTGATATATCCCTGGTTCAAAGACAAGCCACGCCCACCTTCGCTTCACCCGCCTCCGAACTCGATCAGGAAACTTACAAATTTGACAAAGGAACGATAGTTTCTAATTCACGCAATTGTGCACGAGCTAATCGCCTTTCTTCTCGTTTTTGTACATCTTTTTGCTCTTTCCATGATTTGAAGGCTTCGTCGGCTTCTTCTCGGTTGGCCATGCGCTAAAATTATGGATTCATTTTAGACACGGCATACCGTAATCGCATGGCTGCTTTGCCCAGGACAGTTTCCCCTGAGTGCAGTGATTTTTGTATGTGCAGAAGGGTGTGATCAGTGAATGAAAACGTGATTTTAAAAGCCGTCGTTCTGGCTTACCTCGAACTGGATTCGGTTGTGCTATCGATCTGGAAAAACGAAGAGTAGAAATGAAAGTGCAAATAGTGATGATTGAATATTTGCTGATAGCGAGCAAAGGAAGGTGCCATTCAGGATTACTGTAGTGCTGAACATAATACAGGCATGTGCCTCTGTTCCCCGTGGACAGATCTTTCAAAGTCCCAATCGTCTCAGGAATTTTATGAAAATTGCTAACCTGTAATGATTTACTACCAGCCATATGAGATTTTTTGCCTTTTTGCCCTTCTTGCTTCCTTTCTAACCATGCTCTGAATGCTGCTTCGGCTTCAGCACGTCGACGTTGCTTTTCTTCCGGTGAAAGTTCCTCGGTTGGAGCTTCGCCTGCCTGAAAGAAATTGTGTGACTTTGTGAGATCACAAACAAGTCGGATTTGATGCATCATCGAACAGTGGCCCCTGATTTTTGCATGCGCATAAATTTTGCTCTGTATAAATTGATTGCAGTGGTCACAAAAGCCTGCAGTGAAAAATTACTGTATGAAAAACGACCACTTCTGGACCGTGGATGGAAATACCCACTTACAGAAGTTCTGCCACTGCTTCTTGCCCTTCTCAATTCTTGCGTTTTCCTCTGCAACCACGCGTTGTAAGCTGCTTCAGCTTCTTTCCTACGTTGCTCTCGTTCAGCTTTCTCCTCTTCGTCCTTTTTGGACTCGGATCGTTTCACTTTTTTCGATCCGCTTCGATCACCGAATATAGCGTGTATGTCCACTTTCGGTTTCTGCGGTGATCCTAATTCCTCCTTCTGCCTGGCTCCTGACGCTGGGCTGTGACTTTGCGCTCGTCTATGACCGACCGGTTGCGGTGGTGCAGATCCAAAACCAAGCGCACCGGTACGATTCATTGCAGTTTTGGACGGTGGTGGACGACCTCTCAACGGTGCACCGACTTGGTGTCGTGGACTACCGCGTTGTTTGGACGGTGACTTGGACGGACTAGCCGGAGATCTGGTTTTAGCTTTCACCGCACCGACCACTGATGAAGCTCGAGATCCCACGCTTTTCGGTGTCTCAACACCGCTTTCTGCCAACGGGACGGATGCAAGAATGATTTCCTGTTCAATTTGTTCATGCTGACCGGTGTCCACTTCAGTAGGAGGCGGTTCCACATGTACAGGTGATGCGGGGGGCGGTTCTTCATGAGTGGGCGTGGCTATTCGAGACCGTTTTTGCGCCTCATCTTCTTTCTCATCCGGCGTTGGTTGAACTGAACCGGATTCGGATTCGGAAATCCATTCTTCCTCCAACTGAGCTTTCGGGGCGTTATCCTTTTTCCGACCACTGCTCCTGGGTTTATCTTCGTCCCCATTATCTTCGGGGTCAGCTTCGTTGGAATTATGACCATCGGGTGAATTCGTTTCGTGATGATCTTGGGAGTTTTCCGATTCATGATGATCATTCGTATCGTCGTTATGAATTTCAGTATGCGATTCTTCGACGTGTTGTTGTTCAATGTGATCTTCCGTATTTTCATTGTGACCATGGTCATCCTGATGGACAGTGGACTCATCTTGTCCAGCGTGTCCAGAATGGTCATTATGCTGGTCATCATCTTGATTATGATGATGGTAATCGTGTTGATTTTCATGCAGATCTTCTGCTTCAACATGACCACTGGCTACATTTTCTTCATTCTCATGATGATCATGCGTATCATGCGCTTCGGAATCGGCCTTTTCCGGTTCAGTTTCATGATGGCTATGCGTATCATGCTGATCCTCTTCAGCATGGCCTAAAAGCGAACCTATGATTAGACCCATTGTGAATATTGGCTAGTTTCAAACTGGATGGGTCTGTTTTTACAGAGGCTATTTTCTGCAGTCGCAATGCCAAGTTTCGAGTTTGCGATGTTTTCAACCATTCAAAAACTCCAAGAATTGCATGGAAGCTATGAAATTTGATATCACATATATACGCATATTTTGCTAAAAATATGCCCATTGAAGCCTCATTCAAGGCCTCAGTATGTTTAGAAATTTGTTGAAGTATCCGTTGCAAAAACTTTCAAATGAACTCTATCGATCCGTGCAAAAAGTATTTTGACAAGGCCTTGATTAGGCTCATCATGTTTTTAGGACTGCATAAAAATTAGTACAGGGTGAGCATAAAGTAACTTTACCACTTCAAAATCGATTTTCTCGAAATGTATAATCGATAATGAGCTGAAATTTGTATTTTAGCTTCAGTGAGGCAC
>JAQIWJ010001623.1:0-10345 GCA_034695185.1 Discolaimus major
TCGTCAGTATTTGCAAAACGATCCTATCTTAAATATCTTAGCATAATTATCACTTGAAGTCTTCCTTTGTAAAATTATTGATCATGTCGCAAAGAGTGAAATTGAATGTTGGTGGTTTCCATTTCGAGACCACTGGCCACATTGACCGCCGGGGATCCTGAAAGCATGTTGGCCAAAATGATTGAACAACCGAATGAGAAGAAATTGATTGAAGAAGGAAAAGAATTGTTCGTCGATCGGGATGGCACTCATTTCGCTTATATCCTGAATTATTTGCGAGATGGTGAACGTATGATTTTGCCAGCTGGGAAAGCTCATATTCGCCAACGGTTGATTCGAGAAGCTGATTTCTATCAACTGCCGGGTCTGGAGAAATTTGCTCAAAGCAATGGTGCTTTCAAAGTGGGCGATTTGGTACAATTGCATGGCGATGTTGGGCATCGTTTTTTCGATCTGATCGCTTACAGTGGGAATAAGCGCGCTTGTTGGATGTGCCAGAAAATTACCGACCGCACTCCAACGGGTTTGAAACAAAAGCATGGCCATAAACCGGACTATCAGCTTATTTTTGGAAGAATCGATGAGATAAGCGATATTTGTGCTGAAGTCAAGATGGCTTACTCCAACTATTATCAGGCTTATGCAGATTTCGCTTTGACTGATCCGGATATTGTGTTGAATATTCACATTCCATTGATGTTCTTGCGTTTAGCTTAGAGTGCACTTATATTTTGATTTGAAGATTTATGTCAGTGCCTTTGCCATTATGCGCTCTTGATCAATGATTATACAACTTTGAAAATGACTACTGTGGTTTGACTGAATTTTTGGAAATGTCAACCGTTGGTCCTGCTCTAATGAGAAGTATACATTTATTTTCGTCATTCACTTTTTTCAATGCATGTGATACAGATAATTGAGTACAGAATTTTCAACATATATAACATTACAACAATTTTTGTATTAAAAAATGCTTGCTTGAGCTATGATAATATTGTATGACTAATACATGTACGGAATCAAGGTGCCAGACGTTTCTGATCCTTCACGGGCCCTGGAGTCACAACTAACCGGTCATACAATTCATTGTTCAATTTTATTTGGAACGGTCTAGCTGGAAATGTCTTCAATGCCCCAAGCCCACTTGCTGTTCGATTCATTTCCAATAATTTCTCTACAGTACCATCGATGTATTCCATAATGAATTCATCTACAGTATCCTGATGAAATATTTTCTCCAATTCCACCCTGATATTTTTGGCATAACTGGCATACTCTCTGATCGCCATTGCGATTTTCTGTATGATCTTATCAATGTACCATGCGGATGAATAGTTGTGCTTGATGTTGAATTGGCTCAACCAACCTCTGATCATGTAATCGTTGAATATGTTCTCTTTATTTCGTTCTTCGGCTAACCACAGGCGTTGTATCTGCTGATACGCACGTGACCCAGGGAATTGGCAATTCTGGGCTCCTCTCGAATTCGGATCCAATTTGTACGTGCATCCAAGAATAGTGCTAGTCTCATTTTGTATTTTCTGATCCCATTTGCCACCGTTCATGATCACTTTCAGATTGATGGCCAATGATGGTATACCCACTGGTAATAATTCGCATAGTATTGCGAAATGATCGAACCGTTGCCATCCGGTCAGAATGATGCCTCGGAATTCGGTGAATTTCGTATGCTGGTCGGTCATAGCTTGCGACCAGGTCTCGTGATTCTTCATATAGTGCAAAATATTGGAATGGTATCGGTCAGGACCGTCAGCGCCTTTGAACGCGGATGCACCCCAAATGTACGGGAATGAATTTGAAAATTTCTGCCATTGATCTTGCCTAAAATAAGCGTTCACATCTTCAGCGTAACACCAAATCACAGGTTCCACCAGTTGACCGATTTGAGTGGAATTCAAATGTGGGACTCGGACGTTGTCCAACATATCGTGCCACATCAAAACGCGACGTCCGTATTTATCTCTCACATATTGAGCGATGTTCTTTATATGATCCAACATGAGCATATCTCGAGTACCGTTGTATTTCTCCTTGATAGCTTTCGAGCATTTTTGGCACATGCCCACTTGGAACGCTTCGTCTGCGCCCATGTGAAAGAATAGGCCGTTCTCGTATTTCAAATGGAACGATATCACTTGGTCGATGATGGTTTTCACAAGATTTATTGCGTCCGGATTACTGAGGCAGATGACCTGAAAATTTGAATTTGCACAGTTTGAAATGCATTGCGCAATGCAACACATTGCATGCCATGCAGGCATGGCATGATAACAAATCAATACCTCACCTGAGCATATCTCTCGATTTCTCTCAAATGAGCGAATTTCTCATGCTTCAATACCCATTCCAAGTGTCCGAACGTCTGGACCAATGGAATGATTTCCAAATTATTCTCTTTGGCCCAGTCGAAGATATTTCTGACATCATCTTCCGAATACGCATGACCGCTTTTACAGTCTTCCAATTCACCGGTATATGGAAACGTATCTTCCCATTCGATCAAGATTCCCGTAGCTCCTAATCGGCTAATCAATCGAAAGAATTGTTGAAAATATTCCACTTTCGGTGGTGCGCCTTTCAAATCCAAATGTACAATTCGACGTGTGGGGATGAATGCAGGTTTTTGTGGGGATACTGTGGATAATTTTGGTCGTGGAAGTACCGCTTGCTGTTCTGGGGGAGTTGCAGGAGTGTCCGCATCAATCAGTTCTGTGATCTGATCAGACTCCGCCTTCTCTGGTGGCAAGATTTGCCCTGCAGGAAAGCGTGTATCAATTATTTCATTAGACTCCGCCTTTTTTGGTGGCAAGATTTGCCCTGTATATTTCGGAGTATTCAGTTGCTCCTCTGGTTGCAACGGTTGATAAATCTGATCCTGATTGGATTTTGTAGACAGCTGATCATTCCATTCTTTGCTTCCCAATGCAGGGACTTGGGTATTTTCTGCACTCCCTAATTCATCGATTATATAATTAGTGATCACGTAATCGTATGATGAAGGACCAGTTTCATCATTCACTTTTTGCTCGCTCTTCTGACGTTTTCCATGGTCAACTTCATAAATTACGTAACTGCTATAGAAGATTCTGAGACCAACCAACGCAATTGCGGTGCAAAATAGAAGAATGCAAATTGCTCTTGGTTTTGGTCGATAAATTTTCATGATTGATACGGTTGGACCTATAATTTAGGAAGGTGGATTAGAAGGATAACGAGATAGGTGATAACGATTCTTGGTAGGTATATCACCGAGTTATCAATAGGCCTTATCACCATGGCAAGAGGCGTTGGTAGGGTGGTCACCGGGGCTTAAAATTTGGAGTCTATCATAATCATCATCACAAGCAATTCTATTAGGGTATAGGATCACTAAATCGACACCAGCTGATAGCTGCAATGCAAAAATCCCCTACCATGTTCGAACGTAGTTTTCATCTGGTATTCCCGGAAAGTGAATTACACAGCATGAATACGCTTTTACAATTCTCGAAATGAGATGCAGCGTTGGCTAGCAGATGCCAACCGATAGCTAGTAAACTGGAATTCATTGGCAGGAATTTCGAAATCATTTCTGTCTCTGGTAGGGGTAGATTACATGTACACTGGCATCATGATGCGTTGAATAATGCTCACAGGAAGTCAGTGAAAATGAGCAGTCTATGATAGAAATGCCTGCTGAAAAACTGGTTATTTTCTATGTATGGACTCATATCTGGAGCAATGCTTACTAGTGAATACAAATCAAAATTAACTGCAGATCAGATGCATGATCTATATTAGCCTTAGATAGAACGTGTGAAAAGCTGGATGTCCTGCTTTTGTTTGCCATTACCAGGATCTAAAATCTGACCACAATTTGCATGCATTCAGCAGGCATCAGCATAGACATAAGATTGCTTCGGCTGACAAGAATTTATGTGATATCATATCACTGCTTGGCAATGACATACTAACATGCAGATGATATTTATAATAAATCGCATCCTATTCTCCTACGTTCCAATGCTCCCTGGTGCACTTTACTGTGTTTGGCATTTGGATAAAGAAATCAATCAATCATTTGCATATGGAGAAAACGGTCATGGATCAGTGCAATTTTGGCATCATCAGTGGCCACATTGCTGCTGTTGACTTTTTATGCCATGATGGTCAATGTACTGGAGGTCATCGGATTGGCTATTGATTGATTAGAACCCATGTCGCTTTAGCCATGCTCGCCGTCAATGACATGACAGGAAATGTGATCATGTGACGCTTTCCAAATTTAAAACGTTCATTGTTCTTGTCCTATCATCGAGCCCTCATCCACCATAAACCGGATTGGCAGCATCAAATTCCACTGCTCTAAATCTGGTTCTGCAATTCATCATATGTCATTAAATCGGCATGCTGTAAAGGGATATAATTGGATGACAAACTCTTCTCACTGCTATTTTTGGAGCATAGCTAACGTGGAGCAAGAAATTCTCATTCATCACCGCCTTCATGGACTTTGTTCCAGAATGACAGTGCGCTTTCGGGATATGGAACTCAGTTCAATAGCAGAATTTCAGCGATCCGAAGTAGTAGGCTTCACTATGTCCATAATGAAATCACTTATTATTCTTTCCTTTGCATTCCAAATGATCAATGCTGGCTTCCTTGGCGGTCTTTTGGATAATCTTCTCGATAGTACTGTAAAGTGTAAAGGCGAGACTTCATGGCAATTAGAGAAAATTACCAATGGAATGGTCACACAATATTTTGAACTTCATGATGAAACCTCGAATATCGGTGATTGCAAAAAGGCCTGTGATGAAGAGGATGATTGCTATGTGGCTGTGGTCACTGCGGATGAAAAATGCTATCTGGCTAAAAGCAAATCAGAAACACTGTGCGAGGATTTGGCTGTGGCTGAGGTATTGGAAGACGCTGAAGGTAACCAATTCAAATGCAGCAAACGGCAACCATGCCAGGCTGCTTTCAAGATTTGTGAGGACGAGGAGTGCAGTTTACAAAGTATGGCTGAGGCAAAATGCAAGAAAGACGCTGGCGAGGATACTGAATGCGGTGGCATCCAAGTCCATTGGCCAACATACGATACAACCATCCGTTGTCATGGTCAAGCGTCATGGCAGGAATCAGTCGTAATCGATGGCGCGATTATGCAGCAGTTTGAGCTGTACGCCGAAAGTTCTGACGTTGACCAATGCAAGCAGCAATGCATCGACCAAAAAGACTGCTATGTCGCTCTGATCACTTCGGACAGCAAATGCTATACCGCAAGAACCACATCAGCAGCTATTTGCACAGATCTAACCTTGTATGAAGTGGCTGACCATGATGAAGGCATTCAGCAGAAATGTTCCAAGCGGGAACCATGCAATATTGCTTTCAAAATTTGCGACGATGGATGCGCCTTGCAAGCCATGGCCGAATCCGATTGCAAATTCGATACCGGCGTGGACGTCCAATGCAGCGATATCCAAACTCATTATCCAACTTACGATACCACGATCAAATGTGATGGCGCACCAACGTGGCAAGAACAGCAGATCATCGATGGCATGGTCACTCAGCAGTTTGAGCTGGTCCAGGAAAGTTCTGACTATGACCAATGCAAGCAGCAATGCGAGGATCAAAAGGATTGTTATGTAGCTTTGGTGGCAGCCGGTGGATGTTATTTGGCCAGAACAACTTCCCAAACCATGTGCAGTGATCTGGCTGTGATGGAGGTCCAAGAAGATGATGCAGGGATCCAGAAGAAATGCTCAAAGCGTGAGCCATGTCAAACCGCATTCAAAATGTGCAATGATGGATGCAGTTTGTTAGCCATTGCAGAGTCCGATTGTAAATTTGATGCAGGCGAGGATATTGCTTGCAGCAGCATCCAGATTCACTGGCCAATTTACGATACTACCATAAAATGTCATGGGGAAGCTTCATGGCAAGAACAAACCATAATCGATGGTTTGGTCATGCAATTTTTTGAGATCTATGGTGGCAGTTCTGATATTGATCAATGCAAAGAAGAGTGCGCAAATCAAAAGGATTGCTATCAAGCATTGGTCACTGCTGATGCCACGTGCTATTTTGCAAAAACCACATCTGGAACCCTCTGCAGTGATTTAGGCATGACTGACATGGGCGATCAGGAAGGCACAAAATGTAGCAAGCGAGAACCATGCCAAACTTCATTCAAAGTGTGCGAAGATGGGTGCGCACTGCAAGGAATTGCGGAATCCGATTGTAAATTCGATGCGGGTGAAAATATTGAGTGCACCAGCGTCCAGGTGCACTGGCCAACATACGATACCACTGTCAAGTGCTCTGGCACTCCTTCGTGGCAAGACCAAACTATCATTGATGGAATGATCACCCAACAATTTGAGCTGTTACAGGAAGGTTCCAGTTTTGAGCAGTGCAAAGCAGAATGCGAAAATGAAAAGGACTGCTACGCAGCTGTGGTGACATACAGTGGCGTTTGCTACTTTGCGAAAACCACCTCAGCAACAATATGCGATGATTTGTCTCTGACAGAAGTACCAGAAGCTGACCAAGCGAATCTTGAAAAATGTAGTAAACGAGAGCCATGCCAAGTCTCGTACAAATTTTGTGATGATTCTGGTTGTACATTGCAAAGTATGGCCGAATCCGACTGCAAGTTTGATGCTGGAGAAGATGTCGCATGCACCGACCTGTCCATCCATTGGCCAGTTTATGACACGACCATAAAATGCTCTGATACGCCCTCATGGCAAGAACAAACAATAATCGATGGGTTGGTAACTCAGCAATTTGAAGTGTACACTGATAGTTCAGATATTGATCAGTGCAAGCAAGCATGCACTGATGAAAAAGATTGCTATATCGCTTTGCTGACTTCGGACAACAAATGCTACATCGCAAAAACAACTTCAGCATCGCTCTGCCAAGATTTGGCTGTCACCGAATTGGACGAGCAGGACCCGAGTATTCAGCATAAATGCACAAAGCGGGCACCATGCAATGCTGCATTCAAATCATGCGATGACCTTGGATGTACCTTGCTTGGCATGGCCGAATCTGATTGCAAATTTGATGCTGGCGAGGACATTGCATGCAGCGATATCCCTGTCCATTGGCCGACATATGATACCACTACAAAATGCGGTGATAAAACCTCATGGCAAATAGAGATCATCACTGATGGCATAGTCAATCAACAGTTCGAGCTGTACGAGGAAGGCTCTAACTTTGGTCAATGCAAGAAAGCCTGCGATGACCAGAAGGATTGTTATGTTGCTTTACTTACACCAGAAGATAAGTGCTATTTTGGCAAAACCACCTCAGCAACACTATGCCAAGATTTGGCAATGACCGATGTGCAAGAGGATGATGCAGGAATCCAATTTAAATGCAATGAACCAAAACCATGTAAAGCTGCCTTCAAGATTTGCGAAGAAAATGGATGCCCCTTGCAAAGCATTGCTGATGCTGATTGCAAATTCGATGCGGGTGAGGAAATTGATTGCAGCAGTATCCAATTGCATTGGCCAAAGTATGAAATCGATTTGGTCACAGAAGTATTCTTTGATGTTGGAGGCAAAAGTAAGTAACATGATCAGTTGTGGTAAAAGTGTGACCGCATGTGATATTTGAGTCACCTGTTGTAAATGTCATCTTTTTCAGCTGCAGTTCGATGTCCACCTGATCTGAACGACACTTGGCTCTATTACACATGGTCTGACGGCGGTGTTCGTGATTACTACGATTATCATGGCACAGTAGGATCATTGGACGAATGTCGAGCAATATGCGAGGCAGAAGACGATTGCGAGTTCGCTCAGATCATAAGGGATTCCATGAATTGCTATACACTATCTAATACGAGGGAAGAACATTGTCAATATGCCCAGCATGGACATTTCGGTAACGTTGTGGAATGGTGTACTGGCGATTGTCCCGGTTTATTCAGGACCTGCACAAAACCCGCATGCGTTTTGAATATGATGTCTAAGATTTTTTGTGACACTGATGATAAGATGGCAGTAATCAATGATTGCGGTAGTTGATTTCTTGGATAAGAATGTGGTGGTGACGATTTTGGCGCAATTCTCTGTGTAATTCATAATTAGTGTCAAGAATTTGAAAGAGCGCACAATGAATTTCAAAGTGTACAAGTGTTATGCATGATCAAATTTCCTTACTCACCTAATCAATTATAGCTCAATACCCTAGGAGGCAGACAAATGAAGGCAAATCTACCTGTCAATTCTAACATCAATTTTTCATAAATCTGCCAACTGAATCATGCCTCAATTATGTCTTTTCAACCAAATGACACGCATGTATGTGCATCACCTGCTGCTGAAAAATTTTTTTCCAATCAAGGACCCCGTAGAGCGCTATTGAGATGGTTTTGAGATTTTTCAGGCTAGTTTTTATGTTATAGAAAGGAAGGCGTAGAATCCTTGCATGCACCCACATCCATGGCTCACTGATCGAAGTCTGGCTGGTGCCCAGCTGACAGACGTCTGTCCATGTCTCAGAATGGATACTGATGAGTGTCAAGAGAATTGGTCAACTTGAACAGTGAATAGAATCTGGATGACATTATTGCTTCAAATCATCATCATGAATGATACCATATGCCACAATCTTACTTTGAATAATGCAACATCACTCATTCTGGGTTCATATGGTGGTCCGATATCTTTTCTATGCGTTGGAATTGCAGGCATAATCGGCAGTATCCTAGTGATCACTATAATCTTAGCCAGTAAACCTCTCCAAACACCATGTTTCCAACTGATTGCTGGTGGCGCATTTGGATCATTTTTCATGGCTCTTTATTATTTCACACGTGGAGTTTTGAATTTGGGATTGGGGACTGGTGTGTTTCAGCCTGTAAGAACTGACCTCGATTGTTTGCTGATCATGGGTGCCATGGCGTTATTCGGAGTTCCATTTCATTCACAAATCGCATGCTTAGTTGGGGTTGATCGATTGATCAGTTTACTAACACCAGTCAAATATCGATCATTTGGAAAACGATATGTGATTTATATGCTATCAATATGCGCTCTGATCATCATAGTACAAGAAATAATTGGGTTCATTACGGCTCCTTTAGGTTCAGTAATAAATTGCACTAATTATCCAGACGCATTGCATCCAGTATATTTGGCTACATACGCTGGTTTGAATTTATTCTACAGTACCCTAAATGTGATCATTTACATCGCAATGCTTATTTGCTTTTGGATAAAAAAGCGAAAATTCGTCGAAGGCTCATCCGAACGTGAGGCGTTTATGAAAATGCAATCGATGGTTATGCCCACTGTGAAAATGATGGCTTTCCTTCATGTCGTTTGTGGGATATTGGCTGAAATATTATTGAACACTGGATTGCAATTGGATCGAACCAAGTATTGGGTCACGGTACAGCTGGCGATTGGAAGTACATTGAAAGCTAGCGGGTGTCTGGTAGAAGTGATCGCGTTAAGTATGAGAAGTGGAAAATTCCGTCAGTCAGCCATGAAGCTGATTGGTGTGAAATCGATTACTGTAGCTCCAGGAGCACAGCAAGAATCAAGGGGTCATCTTGAATTGAGGAATAGACTTCCTGGCAGTCATGATAAGAATAATTATGTGATATAAGGAAAAACGACAAAGCAGCACTGATTGCGACTATGAAAATGTGTTTTTTTGAAAAAATTATCATTAGGTCATTCAAAACATGCTTCATTTTCGGTATTGCTGGCAACGACATATGCAACCCTCAATCGCCTTCTCGCAATAGTGATCCAATGATGGGTATCTACACTTCGGATTACAGTATGACCAACAATCTTCATCTTTAACGCATTTGTCGCCTGGAAAAATCTGGCCATGCCATTTGCAGGACTATCATCCATGCCAAAATCTCACATACCTGGAGAATCACTCTTCCCAGCTAGCCAAAATGTCAGCATGACAATTGCTACTACAAATAAGAAATAAACCAGCAAACATGCTGTAAGTTTTGAATTATTCTTGCAAAAGGATTTCAGTGTAATAGTCTTAACCATCACTTTCTCTGACAAAGTAACCGCCATCGTGCCAAAACCTAACACTGTCTGCATTTGTTAATTATCCCTTGGCTTGGTCAGGCATCGCACAAAGCGGGTCGTTATAGGCAGACAAGTTTTTTTATCAATCTATGTACTATTGATTGCTTTCAAAAGACCCACAGTGAATAATTGCATCTTTTTATGAGTCGCAGTGGGAAGCCAGTTAGTATTTCAGGGGGGATTCTGGCACAGCATGCATTTTCGTCATTATTTGCCATGATAACCGTGCATCTCCAGTGCCAGAAGCGTTC
>JAQIWJ010001624.1:0-10339 GCA_034695185.1 Discolaimus major
CACGTGATGCTACGTGTCAGTTTCATGAGGCGTATCCAATCCCATGTGGCCAAGTCAGATGTTCGTTGGCCTCGCATGCGTTCAGGTGGTGCCACGTCACAAATTGATCGACAAGCAGTAAGTTGTTGCAGCCAATCAGTTGCCAACAACATCACAGATCCGCCTCAATCGGATCACGTGATATCACGTCACAAACTGATGATTCTTCCATCGAATCATGCGGCACTGGATCACAAATTGATGCATTCGATTGGCGTCACATAATGTCATGTCCAACCTCGGACATGTTGCATCCAATGACGTGCTGCCACATCAAATATTGATTGCGCAATGCGGAGTCACATGATACCACGTCAATTATAGGTTTTCTCGCGGATCTTTCCATGATGGATCGACATTACCTGTCACTTTAAACAATGGCCCTTGCCTGGCCAGGATGAGGGAAGGGAAGGAGCGAGGCAGTACACAAAAATGACATGTCCACCTCTCATCAATCATGGAAAGATCGACGAGGAAACCTATAATTGCAGCTGCAGTGCGTGGGCAGCATTTTGCACTTTGAGCTTACAAACGCCCACTTTGACTGGGCGATTCTAAAAATACAGCAAGCTTAAAATCAGCTAATCTGATGATTATGATTTTAGACGAGTATAGATTTTTATCTTTTACTGGCGCATCGATTTTATGAAAAGATGCAAAATCTGTGAATGAAAAATTGAGCTGACGGCGGGAAGGGTTAAAGCTAGAAATCTGCAATTGAATAATTGGTCCTGCAAATAATTGATCTACGCTTCACAGAGCATGTTTCTTAAAATCAGAAAATAAATGCAACTTCAAATGATGTCATGTTTGAGAATCCTGTCACCTGTCGGTGCCAAATCCAATCGAGCCCTGCTTTGACAATAAAATGTGCTAGAAATTCAATCAAGGCCCCCAAATTCAGAACCAATTTTGGCATTAACATGAAAAAACTTATGAAATAAGCAAAAAGCCTAGTAAAGCTCAGCTACTGGGATAAGCTTTACTTGGCGTACGTAAGCAGAATTTGCTTCACAATGAACACTGCTGAAATCTTTTTGTGTACAGTACTTTTGTGAATTTGGTTCCATCTTTGGCATAAACTACACTTGCAGAATTGTGCAGAATAAGATTTATTGGCATTGTCATGAATAAGTTGTCTGAGAAGCCATCATCTGCCTTTAGAAAATAGGACTTTTAAAAGGAAATCTGAGGGGACATGTTTGCCTTGTCCAATTTTTCTCATGCAAATATCCATAATCAGAATTGCATCCGCCAAGTAAAGCTCATCCAAGTAGCTGAGCTTTACTAGGCTTTTTGCTTATTTCATAAGTTTTTTCATGTTAATTTCATAAGTTTTTCGTACTTATATTCATCATAGGGCGTTTCTCCAGCGAAAAATGCAGGCCGCTCCCTGCTGCCAACTTTTGGCCAGTGTCCAATTTACTGGCCAATGGATTGTCCAATGGTCATTTGGCGGGAGTTCAAATGGGGATTATAAAATTTTAAAACCTCGGATTTTTAAAATTTAACCTTAGAAAGGGCGCGCCTCTGTGTCATGAGCTTTCAGGAAAACTAACTATCCCTGCGGTATCTATTACCAGTCTTGAGTTTTGCTGATCAACCTTGTTACTTCTTCTTTCCACCTCTCTATGACAACAAAAGGTGATAGCTGGATCTCAAGAACAGCTCCACCAAATCCAACGAAAATTGGTGTGATTATAGAGGCTGGTGGTATCTCTTTGCTTGCAAAGTTTCATTGAAATCGGTTCAGTAGAACCGAAGTTACAGAAGCGCAAAGTTGTGGATTTTGTGTACACCATGTGGCTGACGTGAGCTTTACTAGTAGGACGCCTGCCGCGTCCTACTGATGTCAAATCTTCCTTTGTGTGTTCATGTTTGTTTTCACTTACTGACTTTCGATTTTTCCTGCCTATGTTCACTTGCTCTATGTTCATGCAATGTTTTTGGCCATAATCAGAAAAATTGCATCATTTTAGCTTTGTTGAACTGGCATTTATCCTGATCTTTGCCTAAAGATAAGCTTAGGTCTTGGGGAAACTGACCAGTAGCAATCCTGCCCCATGTGCAAAAGTTTTTTATGAATTCATCCTAGTACACACATGTCGGAGCGTCCCCTGGGTGTTTTTAGCTTTTCTCCAAATCCCCTGGCCCAGAAATCCAGGTTTCTCCCATGTTTTTCCTTTGGATGGAACACCAACTGCTACTCATAAATTTCAGGTTTACCCCCAGTGCATCGCTCAAAACCAGGTACCTAGCCTAAATCTTCATTTCCACACAAAAGGAGTTCGTGAAAATTTCCTGACAGAGAGCTTTTAAAAATTTTCATTGTAGCTTAGGAATGGTAAAAACGCAGACGAAAGTTAATATTTGACTTTTGAATTCCATTCATGGTTGTGTACCAGTCAAACCAAAAAAGATATGCAAAACTTCTAATGGGAGCAAAGTGCTAAATCGGCATTCTAGAAGTTCAGGTTTCTTCCAAGCCTTTACAATTTGAACAGCAACTGGTATCCATAAATTTTCAAATACGACCCCTCCCCTCCCCCAAGCGAAGCTCAAAATCCAGGCGTTGAGGCTGAAATCTTCATTTTCACTGCAGCGAACTTTGAAAATAGTCCTCGAAAAATGGCTTTGAAAATAACCTTGATGGTGTGCATTTTCCTAAACTGCTATGTCCATGTTGATTCTGCGGAATCGGCATGCCACTTCACCCCGAGACCAGGTCCACCAAGGGCCGATTGCAGCTGTATCAAAGAGAATTTGGACGAATTGCTGCGCACGGCTCGTACCATCAATGGAACGGTCAATTTATTCACGATCGCCAATACATTGAGAGGCCTAACCCTCAGCGGCAACAAATTCACCATCTCGGATACCAGTTTGCAAAATTTCACCAACATCGGAGGCTTGAGTATCCGTGGCGAGGACGATCGTAGATGCCCGGAATCAAACAAAGCCATAACGATCCAATCCAACGCTTTGGCTGGTCTGAGAAGTTTGTACCAAATCCGGATCGAGCATGTTGAACGTATTCAAGGCAATATGAACGAGGTGATGCGTCCATTGGCCACCAGAGTTTGGTCAATCACCATCATAAAAACACCGTTCAAATCCATGATCAATGCAATCAGCCAGTTCGGCAATCTCACCTATATCGAGATAACGGAAAGTGATTTGGACGAATTCCCCATCGAGGCATTGCGAAAATCAGCATCCACCATCAAGGAAATCGATTTGAGCAAAAACAGGATCACCACGTTGAGAGCCAGTCATTTGGCGATTTTCACCAATCTGGAGAAGCTGCGATTGAATCACAATCAAATCAGATCGATCGAAGCAAACGCTTTCGCCAGTTTGACCAAATTGCAACACTTGCGTTTGGACAACAATCAAGTGCCAAATTTGTCAGCCGATATGTTCAGATCAAATGTGCAGCTGAATACGCTGAATTTGAATTCGAATCCAACCACCGGTTTGACTCGAGATCAATTCTCGTTTTTGAATCGCACTTACTCCTTACAATTACCATGAAAGGAAAACATCGTGACTGATGATAAAATGAACAAGATATGATTATTCAGCGTACACAGTAGGTGAATTACTGTAGACGTGTGCCTTTGGTAGTCAATAATGTAGCCCTAAGATAGGTATTTTAACTATAAAAGGGGCTAAGAATGCAATTTAAAGTGGTTTGATATGGCTTTTTCAGCCGTCTGATGGAATTATCATTGCAATTATGGCTTTTATATGAAATAATTCTTCAGTAACTGCTTTATTTGTCTTTGTTTAATCCGGGTTTTCTGTTTCTGTATTGAGACATGAAACCAAACCTCCCTCCCAAAAAATTACTTTCTAACATGACGTTAAGAACACCGTACAGTAAGCCTAACTCAAAGCATTTCACAGGTCTCTGTATTCATAATCGCATTTTGCAATGACATGCATTGCTGACTATGTTTACAAAAGTGATAAAAATTTGCATAAAAACATCATTAATGGTGCAAACAGATGCAAGCAGCGTGGACAAGCTTCATGATATGTTGAACTTTTATTCCAAAAGCAGATTATTTTTAGTATTATGACCATTTAGCAATAGGCTTACATACAGTGGCGGCCATAGAAATACGACCGCACCACTTGTCTCGAAAAATAAGCTCCAACTCGGCTGCTACTCGTTTTTAGGGGTGCTTTTTTGCATACTGTTAGCCAAGGGTGTCACAATGTTGTAATCATGACACATAGCGAACAATCGGTCCTAGCTATAGTGAGAGTGACCAAAGTGATCGGTCATATTTATGTGGCCAAAACAGGTCCATGTGTCATTTACCTCACAGCGGTTAAAATGTTCTCCTTTCAAGAATCCAGTTAGGACTTATAATTATGTCACCATTTAGGCGAAGTCTGACTGATTTTGCACGGCTACAATATTAGCAATCGATTAAAATCGGAAGCTGATCGGATCGTCGATTTCGTGATCTGATCGTTTTAAAGCAATTGTGATTCCTAAACCCTGTTTCCTGATTCAAGCAAAGCATTTTTCAGTTAAAACTGGTCAGTAAACCCAAGCTAATCCCCCACAGGAGTCCCAAGTTTATTGGTCATTGGCCATTCCAAATCGGGAGGTCAGCCATTCTCCTGCAAATGCATTCTGGCGGGTCAAATTCAGCTATGTGATTGTTCACATTGTGATCGCCTGACCTACATCAACTTTTGCGTTCTGCACTGTTTATGACCTGATCAGCAATCTGAATTAGGTGATGGACTACCAATTATCATGGTAATGCATAACACTGGCCTTCTCTTCCTGATCTTTCAGAACGGTTTTTCTTGTCACAAATGTAATCCAGAACCAAAGCCTTCACACTGCTGCGAAAATATACACAAATTATGGCGTTAAGGGTGATTTTTCAGATCGGTCGTATTTATGTGACTGCATCGGTTTTTAGGTTTCTGAGGTAAAATGGGTGTAGCTGACCAACAGCTACTGATAACCGGCTGAATGGAGGAACATGTGTTCATGTGGCAGTCTGTCGCTTCATGCAAAAAATCAGCCTTAGCAAATCAATATTTCTTGAGCTATAGCGTCACCTGTGCAGACATGTGCAGCGGTCGTATTTCTGTGACCGACACTGTATGTACAAGTGAAGTCTCCCAAATGCCATACTGCTATCGCATCCAAAATTTGCAGGAAATATAGAGCAGACCATGCAGACTCTGAAAATTGCATTCTTAGTGGCTAGATTTGCTTGGTCAGCTATAGAATGACCATCAAAGTGGACAACTGACCTGATCCATATGGCTTAATAGGCACACACAATCGAAGTATGTTGTTCACTGATGCCAAATCTTTAAATAACTTCGGCAACAGCAGAATAGTTTGCTTGATATTGGCCATTGTCCATTGTGGTGATAATAGGTTTTTGTCATTTTCTGGTCATTGCTTGCATGTAACCAAAAAATAAGGCGGGATTCTGATTCAGGTCCTTCTGCTCGCTCCTCATTTGAGCTTTCTGTCAACTGGCACGATTGCAAATCATGTGTCCACTTCAGTGGCCATTTACTGGTCACAGAAGCAAATGTAGCCCAAATAAACTTCGTTTTTGTGCACAACGTTTAGTTAGAGCCCTTTCAAATAATGCATGTTTCATCAAGATTTGAAGATAACATTTGGGATGCTTCCATTGTTAGCATTTTTCATGAGCGATGGTGAATCGTATTTGCTACTATCATTTTATGAAGCAAATGGAAATAATCAAGATTATTTCTCTGGAACGTGTTGTGAAAGATCCTATGCATTTACATAAAATCGTATAATTTGATTTCGTTTTCTCTGTCATTCATCGCTGTACAATATTTGCATAACCACCAGATGGTATAAATTCCAAGTCATAAGCAAAATATGGTTTAAAATGGTCCCTATAACTGCAGTATTTCATTCCTCCACTACGGTCATATTCAATCAGTGGTTCAGTATCGATCGCCTCACCAGGTAATGTCGTTTCACAATTACATATTTTATAAAGCTGAAATCAACCTGATTTTTTCAGCTCAACCGAACATGAAGGCTACATTGGTATTGCTGTCCATCTTCCTGCTATCACTGGCCTATGCAGGCAAAGAAGACAGGTCGGTTGAAGAAATTATGCTGGACGCCATTGGAGAAAAGTTGCAAAAAGAGAAGAAGGAGGACAAACGGTTGAAAGCGGTTAGCGAATTTATTTATGACCAGGTCAAGAAGTATGGCACAAAAGAGACCGCCCGGTATATGGTTGAAAAGTTGGCCAAAATGGACGCTAATGATCCGAAGCTGAAAACGCCAAATCAAAAGGCAGCTCACGAGTATATCGTGAAGGAACAGGTGAATTTGAAGACCAAATTGGCCGATTAATTGATTGCAATTGAATTGCTAACACAAGAATAATGCTTGAATAAAATGCACATTGATATTTATCTTGCTAGAAAATGATCGAATAAATGAACCGGATATCAATGACATTACAATGAATAGATAAATGACGGATTGGCATAATCTATGTCACTTCAGATTATGTTTAATTTGGTCGCCTGTATTGTTCTTTTAAAATAGTCAATCGATCTCTGTCTTTGCCTAAAATATGTAACCAAAATAGAAGGATGATGGTTACTATGCTGCTCCTCTGCCATTTGTTCAAATGCTGAGGCATCCAAGCATATTTCTTGATGCAGCTGCTCAGCTATTATGGTATGCTGCCCAATCGACACAGTTAATACTGCATCAGCCATGTGCATAACCATTTCAAACATGACCATGCAGCACCAAACTCACTTGTACATTCGTTTTCAGGTACACAAATGTGATTAGCCCATGATGATTTCCTGATATAACCCATTTTGCAATAACATC
Organism: Discolaimus major; assembly: GCA_034695185.1. Lineage (NCBI taxonomy): Eukaryota > Metazoa > Nematoda > Enoplea > Dorylaimida > Qudsianematidae > Discolaimus > Discolaimus major. The sequence continues at coordinate 6,926 of JAQIWJ010001624.1, forward strand.
CGAAATTGCAATCGATATCGCAAATTGCTGGTGGTATCGGTTGATCACAAGATGGTGAACAAAATGGGCCACAGCGTAATCGAACTTCGTTTGGCTGACTGCAAGGTCCATCTGGTGCTGTATCAATAATATTTTAAAATATGGATTAAAAACATGTAAGCCTGACCAGACCTTGTGGGCATTGGCTTGGAGGAATGCATTTGTTCCAAAAGTCCAGTACATATCCATCCTTGCAGAAACATGCGCTCATGCAGACGTTCATGCATTTTTCTGGTTTTCCAATGTAATCGCAAGACAGAGGACAAGGTGAACCGCATTCACGAAATTCCGCATTCCGATCTGAACATTTTGGTGGGTCTGAAAATGAAAGGTTTTGTAATTGATCGAACATTCGTGTCATGTGGGCGACTTACACAGTGGACAGTTCTTGATCAAAATGCATGTCCCGTTGATCTGATCCCTGACATAGCCACGTTTGCAGTCGCATCTCCAAGCAACGTGTCCATCTTCTCCTCTAAATCTTATGATAGGATGGAATAATCCTTGGCAATCGATATCTGGATAGTCCATTCCATTCGCATTGAAATATTCATTCGGACCACTGCAGTTCCATGGTGATGCTAGATTAATTTAACATGACATAAACAGCCTCAATTGACATTGATGAACATGAACTTACGACATTCCCAAACAGGCATACAATTGCCATTGCCATCATCGTAAGAATTGTCATCGCATTGGCACCCACTGATACACGGGTGATTGCCATCAGGCCAACCGATGCAACCGTTCATGCAATTCTCCTTGCAATCGGCCAATACAAGGGTTCTTGATGACCAAAATTACTTGGCTAAAAATGTTTCCATTTTATGCTGTAAAGTTTTGCTGGGTTAACAAACTGTCGAGTGGTTCTTGCAGGATAATGGGCATCCACAAGTTCGATAAACTTGATTCGGTTTTGCACATGCTAGTAATGCCAGCGAATGATACTGGAAAAATATAATATTCACATTTGATGCACATTAGAAATAACTTTTTACAAATGCGAAACAAAAGGAAAACCACAATAAAACTGAAAGTTGGGGATGATTTGGGCCAGAAATCGTAAGTAACTGGCATCTTGGTACAGCTTTCAGATACAGGTCGAGTGTCTAAATGTCTGTTTACATGCAAAAAGTTGGACTAAAAGAAAGTGAGTGCGAATGAGAACAGGTTTCTGGATAAATAACCTTGACATAGGGAAGCCATGGTAAACAAGTACTTATATTTGTCTTTTTGGTACCAGTGTCTACAATTTTTAGAAGTTCACAATTTTGAAAATATAAGGGTGTAAGCGTTTGGTGAGAGACGAATTGTAAAACTTACGAAATCCACTGATTTCGAGTTTTCAAGCCTTTTATGACATGGTCTCTGTTTGTATCTTTTCATTCTTTGCAGTTTGATGACCAGCATGATTATGGACATTTTCTAATAACAAGCACCACTTTGCTATTATCCATTTCTAGAACCAGTAATTTTAGTTTGGATTATTGATCCTTGTCCATAATCCGATCACAGCTGCTTCCTTCCTGGAACTAATGATAAGCATGGTCCTTTTGATATGAAAAGCAGACATCGAATAATTTGATGATGCAATCAATAAATACCAATTCCCTGCATTTCTTTTCTTGCTGGATTAGCTGATAAAATCTGTAAGTGCAAAGCAGAGGAATTGCGTAGGCTTATATCTCATACTGGCTCGCGAGGGAACTTCACCAAGTGCCACCTGCGGAAAAAGTTCATTTGAATGCCGAGTTATAGAGCCTAGACCCCTGAAATTTTTCACCAAATACCAGGTGCTTATGGCCACTCTGTGGTCAGCAATTTAACATTTTTGACCGCTTTAATGAGTCGTGTCGCCATGGCCAGCTGCCAAGTAAAACTTTTTGTAATTTCTGGTAGCTCAGGGGTAAGGCTTTGGTTTTGTGGGCGCGATGTCGGTGGTTCAAGACTCAGGACCAGAAAAATCTTTTTATTTTTCCTTTTTTCATTAGACATTGAAAAGTATAAAAGGAGTGCTACATTGCGCAATCTCAACATGGTTCGCATTCTGCTGCTTTCCATAAATGAAGAAGTGTAACTTGCATTCTGCAACCAACATCGCAAAGTATCTTTCTTTTGAGAGTTGTACTGTTTGCTATCCGATTCAAATCGATTTGTGAAAATTTTACCACTTGAACACATGAGACCTACCCACCCACCCATACGTCCATAACGGCTTGACTGATTGTCGTGATATGTTGGGGATTCTTGTACACATATTGGGTAATTGGGTCAATTTCCTTTAGCGTGCTACTAGAAATAAAGTTATGATCACTCAAATGCAGGCATGGAAAAAGCGGTTTTTGTGGTAAAGTACGATATTTCAGCAGACTGTGTAGAAAGCCATGAAGGTTTCACGCAAAAAGGTAGTGACAACCTTGATCAGCATGAAAAAATTACATAACTACATGAAACTGAGGCGTGGTTAATTTTGAAATGATTCCCACCAGGGTGAATGCATTGAGAAAGTCACTCTAACAGCAGCGCATTCATACAAAAGTTATCTTTTCCTCCATAAAGCTAATCGAAAAAACAACAAAAAATCTAAGAAAAAAAAGATTTTTCTGGTCCTGAGTCTTGAACCACCGATATCGCGCCCACAAAACCAAAGCCTTACCCCTGAGCTACCAGAGATTACAAAAAGTTTTACTTGGCAGCTGGCCATGGCGACACGACTCATTAAAGCGGTCAAAAATGTTAAATTGCTGACCACAGAGTGGCCATAAGCACCTGGTATTTGGTGAAAAATTTCAGGGGTCTAGGCTCTATAACTCGGCATTCAAATGAACTTTTTCCGCAGGTGGCACTTGGTGAAGTTCCCTCGTCAGAATCTTCAGACATTCTACCACAGACAGGAAACTTGTATATGTTAGAATTCACGCTTTGTTTGTTTGTTTGTTTGTTTGATCTACATCTGCTCCAAACTCCTAATGGAGCGCTCGAGGGAACACCGACACCAAATACGCACAAACTTTATACCGGCAGGGAGAATCGAACCCTGGTCTGATGAGTTCGAGTTGCCACAATCGGCAGTGGCGTTTGTGCATATCCACCATGGAAATGCTTGGCTTGGCGATGACAGGATTCTTATTTTCGTTGGTCAAGGCTTCTCTGCCCATGTCAGGTAATAGGTTTCGCCCCATCTTCCGAATCTAACTGATAAAATTTGATTTCTAGAAATTCATATTCGCATGCCATATTTAAGGAGGGAACATCTAGACTATCACAGGGAAATGGAAGTCATCTGTAGGCTATCGGATGTATGGTAGTGGCAGGATTGTTTTGCTAATTCACATTTCGAAGTTTATGATGAGGTGACGAATAGTGTCCTGG
>JAQIWJ010001625.1:0-10330 GCA_034695185.1 Discolaimus major
AAATTGACATTTTCCAATGAGTGGTGGACTAGAGGGCGGTCGACCACCCCATTGTCAGTGACATGCATGAGACCCTGTCAGGGGTTCCCAGGTTCCCAAAGCAGACCAGCCTTGCGGGGTCTTTAGACCCTGCCATGGGTGCCCGGGCACCCAAAGACCCATGGTGACTTGCCCTACCCATGCACCCAAAAACCCAAATGCAATCATGCATTCCGTCCAGACCCATAAAATTAGGCTGGGCCGTTTTTAACCTGTCAAGCACCTTTTGGTCACGCTCAATCAATTGTGACCCTGTTTTCTAAAATGCGTACCCAGAAATTTTATGTATACATTGCATGCGTATATTGACATTCTACGTGGCTAATGAGAAAATGCTCAGTCGTGGCGTCCACGAGCCAAAATCGTGCCCTCCCATTTAGCTGAGCCAATTTTCTTTCCAGGTCTCATCAACATTGGTTTGGACGAGTAGTAATCAGAATAAAGAGGAGAATTTCTCCAAATCCACTGCGGATATACCGACGGATATCAAATCCGCACAACCGTCGTCTTCTGCTGTTAGATTGAAAATGGTTCAAACCGTGACCAATTCGTATCCGGATGTACAGGATCCGAAAATCCCTTTGGATCAGAAACTTCCAGTATCCGAGCCCGAATCACCCGTTAAGCTCATCCAAGCGGATCAGGAAAAATGCAGAAAACCATACGTGAAATCATCCACGACCGGTTTAGCATCCACGGCCGCATTGGCCAGAGCGACGGCCACGGCTAATTTTAAGAATAATTATTATTCAAATTCATTGACTCAAAAGGATTTGGATACTGTAGCACCGCATAGAAGGCAACATACGCCACCACCGCCTCCTCCGCCGCCGAGTGCCGAATTACTGACGCCGCAATTATTGAAGAAACAATTTATTAGTGCGGATACGTATCCGAGACAAAATCAAAGGCAATTTTATATCGATCAACCGCAAATGGCGTTGACCAAAGCCATGAGACCGGCTCTGATTGGTCAACAACCGTCCGTCCGGTCGTATTTTATGAACGAAACCAGTGTACCTCAACCGTATCATCCGCCGACCATGGCGAATTATGAACAATTACCGCCTAGTCCTCGAATATCCGTGAACGAGAGTAGATTTTCATTCAATGCGCCCGACGCGAGGCAACCCAGGCAACAACAACCAGCGAAATATTCGCCTAGGGATCATCCGGCTCATTCGGATGAGGTCAATCAAAACGTGATTTGGAAACCCGCTGATCAATCGAAAGGTGGTACTGTAGATGCACTTGGTCCGCATGGCCATGGTCAACAACATTCGTTATCAGTCGACGAAGGGATGGGCCACGAGAGAAGGTAGGCATACTGTAGCCGCAGAATCCAATGCATTTTTGCTCGCAAATTGCATCTTTCGCATGCGTTCATAAGAATGCGTGTAAATTGCGCAATATTCGAAGCACAAAAACTCTGCATTTAAATCATCATATTTAAAAAAACTGCTATGTTTTAACCCTGGCAATTCTTGCATCAGTCGAGCTTTCTTATATGCAAATTGCGCAATCCGATGTTTGCGCAAATTGACTGGAAAAATAATTACATTCCAGTCTCTCCCAGTCAGACGCCAGCTTGAATAATCAAAGCGTAGGCTGAAAAATGAGAATAGCAATTTTTCGAGTGCATTGAAAAGAGAAGACACTCGAAAAGAGAAACCAACGTCAGACGCTTTTGTCTTCAGAATAGATGTTGGGAAAATTTCATTAGCAGCCTCCGAAAAGTCTCATGCTAGAAACGACGTCATTTCGAGTAAAAATTTCTGTGAAAAATATCGTGACTCAATCCTATCGCTCGTCATTTTCTTGAATAGGATGGCGGAAACTGGTCCCTTGAACAATGATGTAGGCGTTTATGAGGAGAAATTTACGAACGTTCACGAATTCGCCAGGAAGAATACAGGAAATCCCTTTTGTACACTCCGTGTCTCGAAAAGAGACAGTGTAAATTTTCCTCCTCATACTAAGAATAGTGTACGAAATTTACGCGATCATTGTCAGGCTATGTTGGAATTTATCACGAGAAAAAGGTAGGCGAAATGAGCATGCATTTGGTCAACGAGTGACCAACCAGTGCTTCTGCAAGGGTAGAAGCAGTGTCCAATCACTGAATCCAGATTGAACGCATTTGTCATGGTCAAAATTTGCTTTTTGCAAGGGCAGAAGAAAGCAGAGGCCTCAAATTAGGCGTTTGCATAAATTTTGAAGGCTAAGGCCTGTGCATTGACGTCGAGGCTTTTTCAGCCTGTTTTTCTGCATAGCATGCACGTGATCAGAGATTGATCACAGAATCAATGTATGATTTAGATCACTGATCAGATCAGTATCTGATCACCATGATCAGTGTCGGATCAGATAAATCTGCCCGGTGTCCCGCACCATTCAATACGTGTGATCACACGATTTCGCAATGCACAGCCCCTTGATCAATCGATATTTTTTACAGCCGTTCCCGTGAACGATCACGAATCCGTCGTCAACACCCGCCCAGCGGTCACAGCGTAGACGAGATTGCGCAATATCAGCCGCCGCCATCGTCCAAATCGTCTAGCATCGATTTTTATCGTACATCATTCGACGAGGATCGAAACGTTCCGCGCGAGATCACCGATCAAGGCGTACCGATCACGGAGGACGTACTGAAAGGCGGCAACGTATCGTCGAAGACGAAATTATTCGAAGCTTTGGCCGAACAGGAACTTCAGGAATTAGATTCGTTGAATCATTTTCCCCAACAACCGCGAAAATTGACCGCACAAAACAACGACAGATGGATACCCGGATCGGGCGCGTCGAGTGCCAGCGGAAGCGTACAATCGTTTCTCACGCCTAAACCGCACAAGAAAATGGAACGGTCGCATACTGTACATACTGTCAGATCGCTAATGGCACCGGACGCGTATCAATACGAGAATGCGCCTCATAAATATCCATATTCATCATTGTACGATCAAGAGGAACCGCAGTCGCCCAGGTATACTGTACCCGTACTCGTACCGCCCACTTTTTACGGTCCGCAACCGACGAATACGACCATACATGTACAAACTAAACAACCGGACGTGATTGAATTCCCACCCGCATCCATATCGCCGAGATCAGTGCAAAAAGAACAAGCCGTCATTACTGGGAAAGCTCATCAATTTCAACAAGCACAATTCGTCCAACCGAATTGGAATCCCCAGGCTCAAATAATGCTGCCGCAGGCACCATTACAGGCGCCCTTGCAGGCACCTGTGATGCCTGCACCAGTGCAGATGGCACAAGTGCAGGCACCTGTCATGCCTGTCCCATATCAATCGATACCTGCACCAATGGTCAGTCGAGTGACCAATATTAGCACGGAATCGGGTGATGTATTCGAGGATGAAATGAGTAAAATGAGTATAGCGGAGAAAGCGAAATTATTCGAACAAAAAGCCGAGGAACAAACTCAGCAAAAGAAACGTTACGTGATTCGACATAAAACGCAACCGGTCACTTCTGTAAGTACATTAAATCCTTCCGAGGATTTTCGGCAGATTTTTGCTTGGAAGCTTTGGCTTCTGGAAATCCCCCCAAAATAAGCGCACGCATGCATTGCAAGCATCTTTGCAGTTGGAATATGAAAACAACGCCAAACCATGGTCACAAATTGAAGTATGAATATAAAAATTTTCTAAAAAAAAGTAGATTACACAAATTTTGGCTAATGCATTTTTATGTTCCCGTGTGATCAGATTTTCGTAAGATGCATAGTATTTTTCCCAATCATTTTTATCGGATTTTTCGTTCAGTTCAATAATCTAGCCATGCTTCAGTATGTAAAAAGGTTGAAGTATCGAAATTTCAATGCATGCATATCTTCAGGAAGAAGTAATGAAAGCGCGTTCAGTGATCAATGATCAATTATCCAAACCGATCCAGCAAAAATCGGACGACGAAGTGGAAGAGCAAGATGATGAACCGTTAAAACCGAATCCCACCAGTAGCACTAGTCGAAATGTGATCATTTACAAAAGAACGCCAGGTACGGCTAGATTGAATTTAGCGCAAAAATAGCTGAGAGCGGGAATTCAAATTTTCGCACACAAAAACAATGCACTGAACGGCAGGTACCGTTATTTTGAATTTGGCGCTAAAAATGGCTGAGAGCGGGAATTCAAATTTTCGCACACAAAAAACAATGCACTGAACGGCAGGTACCGTTATTTTGAATTTGGCGCTAAAAATGGCTGAGAGCGGGAATTCAAATTTTACATAGAAGATTGAATCCTGGCATTTCAGACAGGCGATCCACCAGTCGAATAGTGGACGATTCAACGTCGGATAAAGAATCGGATCAAAAATCCAATACGCCCTCTGTGAAACCACGTCGCGTAGTTTATTTACACGCTAGCGCGGAGAACGGTCAAGAATCGTTAGAACAGGAAATTAGTGATCAAAATAATAATAATGATAGAATGGAAAAATCCAATGATACGCCCAAAACGAAGCAGCCGGATGAAAATGCGCACACGAATACAACACTGACCAATGGGTAAGGCAATTCGTGCGTATGATGTTTTTCTTTGTGGACACTATCCTTGGTGCTGTTTCTGTCTGTTTTTTCTCTCTCTCTCTCTCTATCAGAGAAATATCACTGGTTTTTTTTCAAAAAATCTTTCTGCAATGCTGCTTGCGTGTTTGGGATGAGGTGTACTGTATTTTTCCGAGCATACTGTACTTTCGTGGATTCTAGCTTATGCCGTGTTTTTTTTTTGGGATTATTGGATTGAATGCGAATTCTTTGCCATGCAAGCATGACGCCCATTTTTCGCCATGGAAATATTTGGCCGCACAGATTTTTTAATTGAATGCAAAATAAAATGGGGATTATTGTACGCACTGGGCTTGCATTTCTGCACTTCCGCTTTGCACCAAGCTTGCATTGTGAGAATGCAAAAAAGAACCGACTGGTCGGGGTTTCGAACCCTGGACCGTCGCGTACGGATGGACGAGCATGTTACCTGTTACATCACAAGGGTAAATGATGAGAACCAATCCTTTTCCAGCCATCATAAACCAGCACCTGCACCTCGAAATGGTGGACATCAAAAATCGATATCACCCGATACGATTGATCAAGTGATCAGAGAGAAACGATGGAGATCAACTAGCGTTGCACATGCGAAGAATGAAACGCCGTATACGCGTCCAATCGGGGTCAGGGAAAAAGCGAAAAGTACGCACGCATCCCCGCAGACCATGCCGAGCGGTTACAGTAACCCTAGCTGGAATTTCAGAACTGATGGACGATATAAATTCGAAGCAAACGAAAACCGCAACGTTGACCAATGGTCAAAATGGTCATCATCAATATTCTACGCGAATATTGGTCAATCATGATGAGGAGAATTCAAATATTCGACCAATAGAAAATGGCCATGCTGCTACGCTTGAGGATAGCATGGAGAAATTCTGCTCAACGGCCAAGGATTTAGAAAATGGTGAAGACGAGAAAGTGGAGGACGATTCGTTCATGTCCATCGTCAGAGCACCGATGATTAGGTGAATTTTTAAAAAGTGCAAAAATTCTATCCCATCAGTGGGGTTCGAACCGTGGGCCTTTCTCGCTGCTCAAGGAGCATGCTCCCTATTACACCGTCCATTTTCTAGGCTTCAACATTTCGAACGTCCAAAACCGAATCGTCGACATTCGACATGCGGTTCGCGTCGATTCAGTGCCGATCATAAGTGATCAATCGATTATTTTGATCAAAATTCGATTTGCATTATGGCTTTACAAAAGCTTTGTATAGTTTTCAAATTTAGCATTTCTATGTAAATTATCGACGTATAAGAATTTTGTATGCGTGTCGAAATCGCCGTATATGGAGGCAGTAAGAGCGGCTACAGTATACCCTGATCTGATCGCAATGATCAGGCGTCATTTCCAAACATGTCACGTCAATATTTTGCATAAACGAATTCAGGACGTCACTGCATTCATAAACGAGGCTTATCAGAATGATAAGCAAATTATCCCATCCCCATATACAAATGTGAAATTTCGATGCAATTGTTTACGTAGTACTCCACCATTAATAAACAATCAAGAACATTGCCAATACGTCCCACGAGTTTTAAACAAAAAAGAAGTGCATCCCTCATCATCGAATACAATACCTAATCATGGTTACTGCAACTTTTTCCAACTCGTCGTTACACTGATTTAAAAAAAGAATTTCCTAAGCGATTCCTAATGATAATACATCAATGATCAACCCGCATATGCAAAGCAAGCCTAATCGCGTGATAAAAAAACACATGTTGGCCAGAAAGCGGCATCATTCAACGGGTACCAGGGAGAATCACAAAAAATTCAGAATCACCCAAATCAGAATCCCTAAACTACTGCTGCACAATACGCGAACGAAAGAATTGCGAAGAAAAAATGCCTATCCTGTATAATTACATGCTGAATGGCTTATCATGAATTAGCTAGCATCCAAATTTGTACATACACTGTACAAATAAATTCCTCATCAAAAAAAAGCACCTACTTATGGTTCCCAATACCGTTGAAGTCCATTCCAATGTTCATATCGACGTCGTAGTGGTCATATTTTCAAATATCGACGATGTACTGTTCTTATGATGATGATGACCAGAACTGCCGTGCGAATGTTTATCTTCGGACGCTCGTAACGCGGCCATAAGAGTAAACCCGATCATGATGGCGAATAATTTGAATAAATTATTGTGCTCGTTATCCCGTTCGTGGATCAATACTTCGAAGAATGTGACGTACAGAAACGTGCCCACCGATAATCCGCTGAAGAACATCATGGTGACGTCTTGCGTTAACGAATGTCCCCAACTTTCTTGTACGGCCACACCGACGCTGGCTCCGATCGGCGACATTAACGAGACGCAGACGATCGTGACGACGACCATCATAAATTGATGCGCGTGCGTTCGAGCCAATTGAACTCCGGTCGAGAATAGAATAATGCACTTGTGAATAATGATGCCCAAGAATAAAGCGGTCGTCGATGCCGTCGTATTTTGAATTCCGAACGCCAATCCTTCGATGACCGAATGGACGGATAAGGCGATGACCAAAGTGATCGATCGGACGCCGTGGCTGTGAGCGTGCGGACGATATGCCATCATGATCGGCGGATCCTCTTTCTGACCATCGCACGGTCCTTCGCAACATTCCGGTTCCGCGTTCAGTGGCAATTCGATGCCTGGGCAATTCCTGAAACGAAGGCATTGATTAGTGATCAATAGGCACACGCTCTAGTTTGATCATGTCTTTGCAAAGTAAGTTTTGGCAGATTAGAGATGAACAGAAGTTGGAAAAGATAGAACAGAATAGCATGCAAAGAAAATAAGAGGAACAGAAAGAAATACCCGTTATCCACATCTCCGCAAACAGAAGACCGACTGTGCATTGATACCGTGCATTCAGTACCAACAACAGCATTGCCATTCTGCTGCCTCTTCTTCAATATAAACGACGAAACGTCGCCGTCCGTAAAGCCGAATAAATCGTGATCATTGCACAACGACGGAGACGGATACCCGCATCCATGATCCGCATGATTATCGTGGCCAACGTGATTATGGAACGGCGGTGGCAGTACCAATAATGGAACGCTATTTTGGTTGCAATTCGAATCGATGTACGATGGCAGTACCTGCGGTTTCATTAGCGAACGGCTAATGAAGAGAGAGAAATAAGAAGAAAGATAGAAGCATGCAGAATAGAAAGAAAGCAGAAGCAGATGGTTAGCAAAGCATTGCAACAGGAGAGACATTCCAGAAAGCATGCAAGAAGTGTGCAAGGCAATGCAAAATCAGAATATAAGAAGCACTTACTCTCCACAAGGCGATAGAAGTGGGAATGCAGTCGTTTTCAAATCCGGATTTCCACCACCACCGACGACGCTGATGCCATTCTCGCGTCCATTATGATTCACGATTTCTGTCGTAGTTCCATTATTGGCCGGCTTCAACGCTTTCAATTCGGCTCGTTCGTCGAATTCATCGTCGGAAGCAGAAGTGAACCTCGTTTTCGCTGTTGGCGTCGTCCCGCTTTTGGATGATGGCGAAGCTGGTACCACGTGGACGTGAACAACACTGAAAAGAGACGCTTTGATTAGTTTGTCTAGCAAATTTAGCATGCAGTGCTGAACACATGCTGAGAAAAAATACTGCAATGTTTTCTCATACTATGCATGCTGAAAATTTCTGCACTCTAAAAACCCTACGCTCAAGATCCTAAACTCAGTGCTGGTCCTTTGCAATCCTGCCAAAACCTATTTCCAGCCATCTCATCAGCCCTAAATAATGGCTTCGAAATACTCTCATCAATTTCATGATCAACAACACCCTTTAGAAGTCCTCTTTACCCAAAAAACCCTACTAGGCTATTTATTTGAGGATGCAGATAACACCAATAGGCCGGTGTACCTTTGTTGATAAAACAAAACTCGCTTGCTAGCAATTTACACAAACTGGATATCTCGACTTCGAAATGAAGGAGACCATTGACGTCAATCAAAAGGCGGATATATGCACTAAGAGTGAGTTCAAAAGCCTTATCAATGCCCGAACACGCGCACCATACATGTAAAATCAACCCGGGGAAACCCGCCAAGGCTCACTTTTGCCTATTTCATCGCCATATTACTAAGCTTGGCAGACGTCATTGACGTGGCCTAGATAAACATCAACTTTTTTCTTCCTAAGCTCAATGTTTTTGATGTATTCCATTCGAAATTGGAACTTCTAAAAGTCCAAATCAACTCATACAAATGTCAACTACCGCTAACACCATTCCCTCCCTTCTGACAAAAGCAATCATCGCCATTTTAAGTGTTGATTTGTGAATGTTTACGAAAACTAGTTTACAAAAGGACACTTGAACAATTTTCAGAAAGATTCCTTCCACTCACCTGCCACTATGATGACGACCACCTTTGCCATGCGAATGGTGATGATGCCCACCTCGCAGGCACAAAATAACCAGCTCCTCGATCAGGAACACCAGAAAAAAGCCCGAGCATGAGATCAGCTCCGCCAACGGATACGATGATGGCCAATTGTATTCCGTAATAATCTCTTGCATTTTCTCCCTAAAATATCGGAGTTTGACTAGTTTGTAATGACTCTTGTTATAAAAACCGCTTACGTGACTTCCGGCATTAGATGCAAGAAGCATGTAGCCAAGAATACGCCGCCGGAAAAGCACGTTACTAAGCATAATAATAACGATGGCCACCGTCGATCATCCTCGTCGAGATCAGACGTCGCTGCGGCTCGTTTCCGAAGATATTGCAATAACTGAAATAAGGATAATGTATTGAATGATATGACATGTTTTTCTGGAAGCCAGGTGCTTCGAGAATTGAGCTGCCAGATGGAAACATGAACCCTGGGAAGCCCTGGAAACTTCTTTCACACCACCGCATGTTTGTCTAGCGCATGAAATTCTATAGCTTCACGTGGTTCTCTTCAGGAAAAGCAAAATGGGACCACCCGGAGAGATTTTAGTGGTTGAAAGCGTTTTCAACGCATCCCAACAGTGAGAAAATTGAAAAAGACTTTAGAAATATTTAAATCCCAAAAATAATCACTCACCTTCAATGGTAATAATCCGCAAATAACGGAAAGCACAAACATAACGGCGATAAGCGTCAATTTCAACGCCAGCTGATCCATGGTCGATTTCTTTAGAAATATTCGTCAAATATGGTCGTAAGCGAATTGAATAAACGCAGTAATAATTGATCCACGTCGTGTACCGTAATTGGAATGGCGCTTTTTCTGACTGTACTCGTCAAATATATGAAGAAACCGCTTCGATGCGGTTAATTTCGGTTCAACTCAAAATTTCTGATAACGGTCGCCTTCATTCACCGTAGGATGATGAGAAAATAACACTCACTAGGTGGGGACTTTTTGATGAGAATTTTCCCGACTTCTCAGCAGCTACCGTTGGCGAAGTTTACTGCTCGAGTGGGACTTCCACCCGGCTGCCACCGTTTTGACACCCGGCTGGCAACAAACGAGCGTGTTCGCAAGATGCTTATAGCAAACTACAAGGTGTGCGCGGGACCGGCTGGCAGGAAAACCGGTTTGGTCCAGTGTTGCCAGGTGCAGGGTTTTTCCCCTAAATCTGGGGGTTTTTGAACTTTTTGGGGGCCAGTTCAGGGGTAGGCGATTTTTATGGGTAAATTTAGGGGATTCCAGAGATTTTGGGGTATGTCTGGGGTTTTTGTCGAAATTGCCTTTTTCGCATGTAAAA
>JAQIWJ010001626.1:0-10325 GCA_034695185.1 Discolaimus major
GACATATCGCATCCAGGTGGCAATGTATTTTCCAAGGTGGAGACAAGCTACACTATTACCCGTAACTTGAGCGTTGGGCAGTAGAAAATGTGCATGGACTAGGGGAGAGAATGGATGTTGATAAGAGTGGATTTCAGAGGCTACTGGATCGATATAGTAAAATTGTGACATGTTCACGCTAACCTTACACTCTCTGGGCCATCAACTTGAAATGTGGAGCTTTCACAACAATTTGCAAAAATTGCTTGGCATTCAGGTTTTACTATTGCACATTTATTATGATCAAAAGCATTGGACGATCCCCCCATGCTACTGTACATCTTAATACAGTATGGGAATTTTGAAATGTGTGTACAGTATAGGGGGAAATATGATCCGTATATCTGACTATGCTTGTGCCTGCTCTATACAAATCTGCTAGACTGGCAAGTTTTGTTCTGATTGCTAGTTGCTTGGTAGACAAATCCAAGCTTGTGACAAATGCAGATTTGCATGATCGCATAAAAAATATAATGGCGCCACAAAAAAAATTACATCATATTCAAATATCACCAACGAATTGGTACCTGTAAAATCACATGCCCCTTACTCCTAAACCACACGATCACATGTAGCCCGTAAAAAATCACTTGCACAAAAGTGATCATCGAGAAACCCGCATAAACGCCGATCATTCCTCCGATATCACAAAATGCCATGTACGCATATGAGTGAATTTCTTCCTCATGGTTCCACGCTGATTGTGGCATATAGACATTTATCCGACTCCACGATATATTGGACGATTCATGCGATTCTATCATATCTGTGCGATATTTGATTTCGCCATAACTGGCTAGGATGGCTTCGTATTGCCATCGATTGCATAACGGTTTGCATTGAGATGTTTTCGGATTCGCAATGGAGTCTATAGTGGTGAACTGAAACAGAACAGGTGGTTGATTTTTCGAGGAAAAATTATTCAACAAAATCTCACCGCATCTGCGATCATTTTATTACCCCTTTCTCCAAGCATTTCCACAAGTTTCGACGTATCGACGTCAGTGATGAACAAGGCCAGGATCGCGATATGATCGAAAGTGCAAAAATTCTTCGGCATATACGTGTACATGGGTATTTGGCAGTTCAGCATGTGAGATACTGAATCGGTCGCCGTTTCCACAAAGCAATGCATACCATACGGATCATAGTGATCGAAATATTTCAGCTTGGGAACCTCTTCGGGTAAGAAGCAATCGGTCCGTTCCGACATTCTCTTCGGTTCCGAAAGAGTGATCAATGCATCCATGCCCGTTGGGACTGTGATCGGTACTTGATTTTGACCCGGCAATTTATCCACGAATATCTCGAAACCATCAGAAACGCCACCGTCGTCCGCTTCGAGTACATTCGTCCAATCGATGCTGACGTCCACCCTGAAGCTGTCTGAATCCAAGCGCATTTGATCTGGTGGCATGATGTTTTGTCTGCCATAGGTATCGATTGAATTCAACTGAAATCATTGTATTGCAGTGGTGTACAGACTCTGAGGTCTCATGCGAATGCTTTTTTTGTGCCATGGCAACACGGATTAAGGGCATAATCGGTGCAATTTATGAATTTGTACTGTAAGCAGACTGATCCAAACTTACATTTAGTCTGAAACACGACAATTCTCCAATCGATATGAATTGCGCAATCGAGCAACAATCGAACGGTTGACCGTACAATGAGCAATTCGACAGCATGGTCGAGCAATCGCTGGATAAAGCTGTCATAATATTATCGCCACGTGCCACCATGGATTGAAACGTGTCACTGACCACTTTCCTCACAATTCGATAAATAAGCGTGTTCATATCTTCCAGTTTCCAAGCTCTCAATGTGGTGAATGATTTTTTGAAAAAATAACAAAGGTCGTCTTCGGTGATATTATTCGCATCCATTTGGCGCCAGATTTTGTCCGGTATGATCCGATTTTCGCGCAAGTAACTGTCGTTCAGCTTCGGTTGAAAACAAATGGTCACATTTGGGAACGGTGGTGTCAAATCGTTGGCTGGCAACGCGCTGTATGCTGTGCCTGTGTCCAAATATCGATTGTAAATCATGATCCCTTCGTAAATCATCATGGCAAAACTGGCCAATAATGCCAGTCGAAACAGAGGTTTATCAGAACCACCGAGCAGTGTTTTGTGGTGAGCTTCTTCCAAGCCGGCTATGGTCACGCGTTCTGCGAATATGGTCATTGGATCTTTGGGTTTGCCAAGCCACGGGTCGATTGGTTTATTCAGTACTGGAGTTGGTTTTCGGGTCATTGAATCTCTGGGTTTGCGGTTGGGTTTATTGGCTTCTAGATCCTTGGATCCTCTGGTCAATGGCCCTTTTGTTTGTTTGGTCACTGGAGGCATGTTGATCACCTGATCATTGGCTTTTCGGGTCACTGGATTTTTAATTTTATTGGCCACCGGATATTTGGTACTGGTGGCAATTGGATGTATGACTTTGCTGGTCACTAGAATGTTGGGCAAAGAATGCCTGGTTTTTCTTGCCACCAGATCCTTTTTGGTCACTGGATCCTTAGCTTTAGTGGTCAGTGTCCTTCTGGCACTTGTGGTTTCTGGACCAATGTTTATTGTGGTCATCGAATTTCTGGGACGTTTGACTATTGAATTTCTTGCTTTCCTGGTTCCTTCACTTTGACCTGACGGATTATTACTGCCAGGCAGGAAATCTTCATCCAAATCCAGAGTGAAAGGCGTCGACCGTCTCTTGCCTGCCAAACGCTGAGCAAGCAATTCTTGCTCCAAATTCAGCGTCCAGCTTGTGGACCGTCTTCTGCCTGCCATTTCAATTGGCGGTTGGGGTCCCCTCCTCATTTTTTGAAAAATAGCGATATTTTTTATGTTGGATTCAAAAACAGGCGCACTGGATTGCTGCTTTCTTGGCTATGACATGAATAATTTTCAAAGGAGGTCAGTGTCCAGCTGGTTTATAACTTGTCAAAGCCGATTCGTGTCAAACGTTTTTCAAGTCATCAAGCATCGTTGTCCAGATCTCCACAGCAGCCAATCGTAAGCACCCACATAGCAACCAAAACAACAACTGATATTTTTCTAGAGTTGGCATTATTACCAACTTTCAAGTTTTGAACCCAACAGAAGAGATACAGTTGGACCATTGAAGCCATCAAATTCGCACCAATGATACTCTTCTCCCAACACCAGTACCCAATGCGAGTTGATGTTTGTATCAGTATATAGTACTATAAGCAAGATTGTTGGCAGGTTTTGTGTCATATCAGCTATATCCAGATATAAGCGAAGGTCCAATTATGTTTGTGCTGGTTCAGCATCACAGATTTCTGATAAATTTAGTACTATAGTAAGCAAAACATCACCATACGCATGTGGAAGAAAGCCTTATTGAATTCGATTTCAAATTTAGAAACAACGTTTCATAATTTCTAGTATGAATGGCATTGCATTTTAGCCGCCAGGATCACATCAGCTGGCCGATTCCAATCGCTTGGATGATTTTGAAAGGCAGGCTTGGCCGTTCATGTGGATACCTCAAATTTCTGCATTCTGAATATTTGATTTATTATAGCACGCATGTGGCAACTGCATCTTTTACTAAACTTCATATAATGGAAGCTGGAATATCGATGGAAGAATACAAAATATTTCTAGATGCTCCCTTGCTTTAATGTGATGTTTACAAGAAATATCCTTCCTTGTACCGCATCCTCTTCTCAGATGAGGCCAAACGGATTTTCGTAAAAGAACAGGATGCATTTTTTATGAGTGTGACCTTGGATGCACAGGTCAGATGCAGCATGTCGCACTGATCAATGCGGCTACACCTATCCAAACGCATAAGGAATCAAAGGAAAGTGAGCCCTGACCACGCATTGTCCTCACTCTAATGTAATTATATATTTGAAACAGGTCAAGAATCATGTAGACGTTGAGTACAGATTTTTTAATGCAATGCGATTATTCATTTGGCAATAATTCGAGATACTTGGCATCTTTTAGATTCTGAAGTGATAATGCATTTCATCATGTTGAGCATACTAATCTAATCCGATGTTTGAAGGAAAATTTACATCAAGACGAAATTGCTTGTTGAAATTTCACTTCCTCTACCTTTGCACAAAATGGTGAAATGCCAATAACATGAAGTTTGGTGGATATGAGCCCAGATTATGATTTGATTTCGGAATGCGTAATGAGGAAAAGACGCATGAGCTGACCTTATCAATGCGGCTAGAAACTTTCTGCTAATATGATTGCCTGTTTTCAATTATAACAATTTGCTTGTTTTCCTCTAGAACAAGGAACAAGGGGGTTCCATGTCCGAACAATAATTTGCTTATCATCTCATTATGCAGAATATTGGATATGCATAAAGGCTTATCATTAAATAATGAATAACAAAGGCTGTCAACAGCTGGATAAGGAATGCGCTCTATAATAATTAGATTATTACATAGATTTTTGTATTAGTGACCAACCAGTAACAAGTACAGTGACTGAGAGAAGGGTGAAAACAGGCTCCATATTTCGTGAAGTTATATCAATCACTAAATAATCGATCTTATCATAAATCACTGCACCTGTGCCATATTTACTTTTGGACAATGAGATATAAACTAATGTCGGATTATTTAAAATTATATACACTCAGTATATCCCACATCTCGGATATCGCAGCATTCATTTACATGGCTGACGAACTTCATAAAATTAAATTACACAAAAAGGTCATTACAATTGTGAAGTACTTGCTATGTATGGGTGCAAAATTAATCAATGCGTGGGTGCAACTATGTTGGTCTGTTGTCGTTTGAATAACTTCCTCGTTGCCACCCGAAACTCGCTGCTCGTACCAAACAGGATACACCAATTGATGGCGGCGCTGAATACGACCAAATCTCTGATATATCGGTTTGTGACAACCTGATGTAAATCGTCTAGGAATAACGGCGACGCTAATATACATAATCGACCACCCAAGTAGACGAAAATATGCATGAGCACAGTGACCGTAATTGTCTTGAACGCTTTGATCTCTCGTGTATTGGCAGTGGAGCTATTTCGATTTTTACGCTTTTTGATCACTATGGCCAAAATACAATTCAACGCGACCACGGATACTGAAGTGATGGTTTGTACAATCAATAGACCCGTTTGTACTTTGTCCGATACCGTATCATCTATGCCACAACTGAATATAGTGGGATATGATGGGCTATTGTAAGAATCATAGAAATGGACACCGTATTGCGCAATCGAGTACAAGATTGCACCGGAGATCAGTGGCATGGTTAATCGGCGTTTACTCATGTGACTGTATTTGATCGGGCAAGCTATAGCCAAGAATCGATCGATCACCAAACAAGCTGCCATGGCTAGCGACATCAATTGACACAGCGTGTTCACTGGCATTTCCAAGAAACAATGCCATTGGGACATGACTTCGCCAATATTGAACCAATATCGGTATATGCGTTTAAATGCTGTGAACGCGTATCCTGCGCCCAACATCATATCCACGAGTCCATTAGTTCCGATCAGGATGAAACATTTCGTATGTAACGATTTAGATTTACATATGCTAATTATCAGGACGCAGTTCATGATCATGGCTGCAATACCAGCAGCAGTGAGAATGCAATTGGCCCAAAATCTGGCGGCTAGTACTTGGACGGATAAAGCTGTCAAGTTCTCGATACTCGTATTACTGGCTATCATTGCGTTGAAGAATGCTCGACTGGACATAGTCTCAGGACGCATGAGAGCAGAAGACTGCTTATAAGCTACAATTAATGAATGAATGAAGAATAAAACCCTCAGGTAACCCTTATCTTTGCCACTGATCCTGTTGCATGCCCTTCCCTTGGACGTGGGTACACGATTCAGTGAAGGTAATCTAATGAGGAAACAATATGCGACTCCGTCATAACAATTACCTTGTAGTCAGTGATCTTTTTCCATGAGAAAATCCATGGCACCGATCATATACTTTATCAGAAGCGCTTTTGTGAATGTTACTGATCAAGGAGACAGCTGATTAGGTACCATCCTAATCAGCCAAGGCTCATGGCTGCCATCCTGGCGAGTTCCAGTTAAATATATTAGACAAAAGATAATGCAATCAGTATCATATTGACGCATGTTATAAATTTTACAATTTTTCAGGTAATACAGTATTGAAAAAAGAAGCAAACTTGATATCATTAATTCAAACACATGAAAAACACATTTTTATAACGTATGCAGATGAGTCTTGTGTCAGGTAACAAGGTTATCTATCCGACATACGCATGCAAATATTCTTCTTGCCCTTGGATCACGCATTTTGTATTTTTTTACATAACTGATAGAGGCTGTACATATAACAACAAGTCCGAAGAATGCACTTTTACATTGACAGCATGCAGTCATATTTCAATGCACTGATTGACATGGAAAATATGCCTGTTGTGACTTTATCTTCATTTCTAATAAATCACACTGAAATTGGCTATGCACATTTGGTCTATGACATCAATCATATACATGAACGCATTGGCTGCATTTCTGCTTTAGCTTTGAATTCGAAAATCGAATAATGATCAAGAGTTAATCAAATGTCAGCTAAATGATTTATTACATTGATTCTCTGAAATCATCAATCACAAATTCAGGCCTTTTTGAATGCCGCAATGCGCATGAATGCTCCAGCTTTTGTTTTTCCATGCAAAACATGATACTAATCAATCATTATTCGGGAGCCATTGTGCTGAGATTGAATTATATAGCAGCCAGATTTTATGTGGAAAATCATTCAACCTATTCCACTGGTCGAATTCTAATTCGTATTTGAGATTCACCGACCTTCTCATCCAAGTCACTATGATTCCAATGATTGTGGTGATTCTGGTTTTTGCTTTTGCCAAGGTATGATCTTGCTTCTGAATGTTTAGGAAGAAATTGTGAAATTATGATAAGCTATCACAGACAACCTGAAGCAGTGAAATTTCTGATGCAGGTCATTCCAGACTTCAAGTACAGTTGGCATGCACTCTGACAAGTGACATGGCACATCATACCCTATAGTATACCAATTCCAGGCTGAAGAATGTCCAAAGACTAAGAAATCAGACCAATTCGATCCAGCCAAAAGTGAAGTTCAATCTTCGATCTGGTGGGACTGCGCCTACGCATGCGAATACAAGTGCAGTTATGATTCCCGCCAAATCAGATACGATGACAGTGGGACACCAACCATCGATGATCCAGCACATGCCAGTTGCGTCTCCAGCTGCAAAGACAGTCCAGCTGCGATCATGACCGATAAGAAATACGAATTGGGATGCTCCAGTGAGGTGGTCTCGCAGAACTTTCCCAAAGGAAACGGAGCCACATACACAATCATGTGCTACGACGCATGCGAATGTTGTCACCCTGCCGAAGAGGTGACTGGTCCGTTCGGTCCTTCATGGCAAGTGGATGATCAATGCGTGTACGCTTGTATTCCTCGTGCTGTGGCAGCTTTGCAAGAAAGCATTGTCTGCAGCTAGATGATAAAGGGAATGCACCTGACTGAGACAAGTCAGACTGGATCAAGATGAACAATAATTGGTGTTGGTATTCACTATATTTGGTCAAATTTCTTGGATATTTCACGTATAGACGGTGTCTTGCAAGAATTTGGCTGGTGTAGAACTTGAAGCAATTGGACTTTGTGCACGTTTGAAATTATGATTTTGCATTTCACATCAGATGCAATACAAGGATTTACTGCGGGATTGAACATAAATTAGCATCGGCACAACAGCATTGCACTATCTCCAGCCATAATCCAACGCTTCTCCATCTTTAGCTAATATCTGCCCAATGCTCCTCATGTAGGATAGGTTAGCCGTGGTGTAGACATTGACTGAGCTGTAGGTTTAGTATTCTTGAATCCCAACGCATCTTTGATCATTGCTCTGAACTGTGGTTTCACAAGCATCAGATAGAAATTCAACGTATCACCGACGATCATGATAATATCAGTGATCGGACCAACGATATTAGCATCGCATGCTTTGAACGTGGCTGATGAGTAGACCAATATCCAGAATACCAAATTGATAATGGTCGACATAGATGAAGAAAACGATTGAAAAATTGCCAGAAAAATCAGCGTATTCTCTGCTTCTCTCCTTTTCTTCTCTTTCTCAGGTTCGTCGATTGTGATTGTAGCAATTTTCAAACGCCTCTGCCTGTATTTGTACGTTAGTATAGCATTGCAACAGATTAGGCATACTGTAGCCGCCATGCGAACCGCGGATCTCAGCTGAGCCAATGCATTGCGCAATTCTCTATACGGTGCTTGTAATCCGAC
This sequence comes from Discolaimus major, assembly GCA_034695185.1. Classification (NCBI taxonomy): domain Eukaryota; kingdom Metazoa; phylum Nematoda; class Enoplea; order Dorylaimida; family Qudsianematidae; genus Discolaimus; species Discolaimus major. Next base: position 8,356 of record JAQIWJ010001626.1, read on the forward strand.
ACGATATAGGCCATCAATAATTACAACTTCCATTTGGAACGGATCGAACAGGTTGGTCAGAATACCCACTAATATGCAGATAAAAGCGCACGTAAAATGATAACGTCGACCACATTTTTGGACATACATGATCGGTTTGATCATACATAGCGATCGATCTGCCGCCATGCTAAGGATCATTAGCTGAGTGATCGTGTACATTGTATTGAACGATGGCGGAGCTGTGTATACCGTCAACCATTGACAAATATAGCAGTTGACCCAAAATGATAAACGCCTCGTGGAGAATGATCTCAATAAGATGGCGTAGTATGTAGTGCAAAAAGCCAATACAAATTCGCTAACGGTCACGAAAATTTGTTGCAAATACGCCGCTTCTTTTTTCGATTGTTTATAAAATGCTATCAGACTAGCGGTATTGCCGAAGATGGCGAATAGAAAGCATATGGGGGTGATAATTTCGTAAGAGGCTTTGGAAAATTGGTCCTGGTAAGGGTACCAGAAACGAGTCTTGCATTCTACTTGAATAGGATCCAAGGTGGTGTTATTGGACATGATTGATTTGGAAATTGATTGTCCAAGGAAGGATTATCTTCCTGATCTATAGGCTAATAAGGCTCTGCAATGAACTGACTAGGGCTTACTTAGCCTTGGATTATGAGATTAGTTTCGAATGTCAAGTTATCATAAGCAGCTGGATTTTCAGTAATGTCACGTTAATAAATTTCATGATACTAAAAGCCAAACGGAAATTATTAGTAAGAAGCTGAACAGGAAATTGCATGCTCAGTGGAATACCTTATCTCGGACAGGAAGATCAGCAGGCGTTTTGATTCAGCGGAAAAGTCATGAACTGAACCAATGTATGTACTGACGTCATGCACCTGATATCCTGTTTTGTACTGTAAAGATTAGCAGATCCTCAGGAAATTCGTCCAAACCCATTTCTCTGACTTAGGCGGGGCATGGGTGGGTGGAGCAGGAACTGGATTAAGTTTTGGATCTTCCCAATAAGCCGGTACATATCTATAATACTAATTTCCTTACGGCTCCGCCCGTATGCTCACTTTACGCATTCTGATTGGCCAGTGGGTTTTGGGTATTCTCCCGGTAGACAGCGCCCCCAAGCGGAATAAACGCGCAACTCATTGAACCCTTTTTCGTCTTATTCCCAATGCATAGAGGCATACATTCTACACATGAGGAATGAGAAAAATAAGGTCACCAAAATGGCGAATATACATCCTTCCCGCATGTATGTGCATGTATGTACATGTGTGTGTTTCCTCATTAGAAGGACAGAAAGAAAGACCACAACTAAAAAGGGGAGACCAATCCTTTCCCTCATAACATGTATTCCTTCATGCCTTCATTAGACAGAAAAAGGCCCCAGGATGCATTGAAAGGAGATGTACAGCATCCTTTCCCCTTCCAGTGTGACAAAAGGCATACAATAAATGTCCATCCTTGCAAAACACATAAACGACGTCAAATATTTTCACCCTCTATCCACCAGCCTCTTCAAACAGCTAAAACAGTGCATTTGAGGATGCCTGTATTGACAAGCACTGAAACATGAGCTGAACAAGCCCCTCGAAAGTGCCCAACAACATCTCGATGTTATGCCCAATGAATGATTGTGCTCATATCAATTGATACAGGCAGGAAGAGAAAAATTGACTCATTTTCCAGTACACTACAACGACCCTAGAAAGTACGAGCGATAGCGAGTATCTTTCTAGTATCACAACTATTTCACATCATGCTCAAACAAAGGTACATCTATTAGAGATGTGATTTAATTTGAAGTAATGCTTTTAATTTCTATAACTTCACAATAGCCAGATCAACTTTGCATTGTAGGCTCAAATTTCATGGGTGCTCCTGATCTATGGCCAGGGTGGGCATCGGGTTCAACTTTTGACCCGAACCCGACCCGAAAATTTTTGGATGAAACCCGAACCCGACCC
>JAQIWJ010001627.1:0-10310 GCA_034695185.1 Discolaimus major
AAATTGCGCAATCTCGCGTAATCGGAATTACGCAATGTCGATTGGGAATTACGTCGTGTGGAATGAGAGTCTAAATTTGGCATTATGGAATGACAGTAATTGCGCAATCTTGAATGACAGTCAAGATTCGGCAATATTCAATGACACTAATTGCGCAATCTTGAACGACAGCCGAGATTCGGCGGAAATTCGAATATTCGACGATTCGTTCGGCCTCAATTGGACAAATCCATCGATAAATTCCACCGATTATTCTACCATCGAGAAATTTCAATTCATCTGGTCGGCCGTTTTGACTTGCCTCAGTTTCATGGGCGCCATTTTGAATATCTCCATCATGAGGTACGGTAAGAAATTGCGCACGATCACGGGCGATTTAACGCACAGTTTCGTCTGTTCAATGGCGGCGGCCGATTTATTACTCTGCTGTTTCGCGCAACCCCTAGAATTCGTGATCCAATGTTTGAGCTTGGCCGGGATCGGTTTCATCCCGGATTGGATATGCCGATTCCAACATATGAGTAATTGGTTGGGTTTCTCCGCGTCCGGCATGTCGTTGACGTTATTGAATTTGGATAAATTAATCTTCTTCAAATGGCCGCTCCATTACGGTTCCATAAATGCGGATCGAACAGCCAAATATTCCATATCCATCTCGTGGTTAGTGTGTTGTTTAGGTACCGTACCCATGGTGGTACCAGGAATATTAGTAGTCGACGAAACGTGCTTCATGGGTAGCATTAGTAATGAATTGTATATATTTTATACTCTGGCGTTCGGATTATTACCCGTATTATCATCCGCATTGGTAAGTGCATACTTAGCTAGGCTGGTGAGGAAAATGACCAGACAAGCTACCGATTCGAATACTCAACAACGACTCCGAGCTATGGCGTACATTTTTATCACTACCACATGGACGGTATTGGCATTGACGCCTTTTCGAATATTCAATATTCTAAGATTATATTATCAAGAGGATTGGGATAGTGATCAGTATACGACACACGTCGTCACTTGGATGGGAAGTATATTCTTCATGCTACTCACGTTGAATCCATCCATGGACGCATTCATTACTTTACTCACTTACGCGCCGTACAAGAATCGCATGAGATCAGATTTGAAGAGCTTCAAGAAATTCGCTTGTAAATCGTGTAAAAAAGGGAAACAAGATCATATCGATTGGGTTTGAATCAAAATTGCGCAATAAACTTCAAGATATAACCGAAATTGCGAAGTTATGCATAAATTGACGTGCTGTATCTAAAAATCACATTTATTTTGCTGTATGTTCGATATTTCGAGATTTGATCAGAATGATCAATTTCGGGTAGAGATGTGTGATAGCTCGATTTTGACGACGCCAATCGATTCGTCGTACTCGAATGTCCAGGAAAATGTACCCACATGCCATACCTGGCTTCAATCTGTGTAAAAATATCATTGATCAAAGATTACGTGCTGATGCACAGCAATTTTCAAATTTTCAAAATCGATAATAATCGTGATCAGTACCCTGAAAATATGTTTTCTTGGACAGATTGGCACGCTGATCATCATGGTGCCATTAGTTTTGCTCAGGGACGCATGTTTCTAAACTTGATCAGATATATCGATTTTCGATATAAGCATAATCGGTCGATTATGACTTGATCAATCGACAGAGCAGGAACGATTATGCAGGAAAATACATCCACATGCCTGGTCGTAGTTCATTTTATGCAAAATACCCACTAACATAGCTTGAAGATACAACTTGGCTAACACCAAGTTTAGTGATTACAGTATACCAGATTTGAAAATGTCATTACAATTTCAAAACCAAATTAATCCAAATGAAGCGTACAAAGTAACTTGAGCAAAATGCCCCGCAAATATGAATACAGAAACTGCACCATGATTACTAACTGTCATTATTACTAATCATTTGATCCAACGCGTCGTCCAAGGCGTTTTTCAAAATTCCATCAGCCAATTGGAATTTGACGGTCAATTCTTCATCATCGTAAACCGTCCAATCGTATTCCTCCTCGTACATTTCGGTTAATAGCACTTCATCCACACGATCCAATTTCCGACGCGATACCAATCTGGGCCTGGAATTTCGATTTCCGTATTTCTCCGGATCCAAATCCAAATTCTGGACGACCACATCGCGTACGATACGTTGTAAATCGGCCACATTCTTCGGTCGGATTTTGGCGTACGACGAGAATCGAAGCCTCGGCGGTTTCTTCCATTTCGGATTCGTGCCATCACCGAGAATCCACGGATCGTTCTTGTCGTCGTTGTAGATCTTATCCACAATCTCTCGGCACGTTTCGAACAGGAAATCCCGGTACGCACGGTCGCATTCTCGATTCAAGCTCAATTCCAATTCTTTCGGATCGTCGTCTTCTTTCCCGACCATGTACAAATCTCTCGGCATTCGGGCTGTGTTCAACGGTTCTCCCATTCGTCGTTGTTCGTGCAATGTTGAAACGCAAATATCCACGATGCAATCGATGGCTTTCCTCGTGCACGGAACGGCCGAGAAGATTTCCGTTGTGAATTTCGATAAATCCAATCGCGCTGATCGCGGGGAACCGGATTTCTTCGCGGATTTATCTTCGGATTCGGTTGTGCTCAAGCCGAAATCATCGTCCATCCATTGCTCGTCTGGTGATGCCAAATCGTCGTCCGGAAAGTTGAGCGCAGCCTGAAACAGGAGATTGCGCAATTTATTAAAACAGAAACTTTCCAAGTACTTACCGGTTTCATTTGTTCAGGGCTCTCCAAAGGTTTGGACGGTTGCCTGAACGCTTCGTTGTATCGATCCGACGGCGGAGTCCGTGGCGATTTCGGTGATCTCGGACTGGTACCAGACGAAACTGTCCCATCGTCCACGTCTTTCTCCTCAATATTCGATACCAATCGACGGATATTCTCCAATTGCTTTTCGCTGACCACACCACCGTCCACACTAGTATTCGACAAATCCAAAGTCGTCGGACGTTTCTTGGAGAAAATCACCATTCGAATTGCATCGTCCAACATACTGGATACGGATTCGTCGACGATGACGTCTACGAGCCGGTTCTTCCTGGCTTGATTCGATTTGCTGTCTTCGGATTTCTTAGCGTCAGGATCGTAATATTCGAAATTCGTAGTCCGGTTCCGCCAGATGGATAAGCAATGATCCAACGTATCGTAGACCATTGAATTGATAATCAAATTGGTGGCATTTTCCGATTTCTCTTTGATCATCGTTTTTGTTGATGTAGGTGAAGTGATCGCAATTTCCAACGAGCCATTCCCAATGTCAGTTTCAATTTCGGAACGATGGCTGGCACGAGCGGTTGACGTTTCGGATTCCGTAACAGTTCTATCCGATCGACGAGCAGTCGATACAGTCGACGAACCACCATCAGTTCTTGCGGGCGTATCCGAACCATTGCCAATAATCGAATCCGGCGGTTCGGTTCCAGTAATAGACGGATTTTCGGAGATTTGACGCATGATTTCTTTCTCCACAATTGACTGAGGCGTTGAGTCGTCAAATCGAATAGGCGGTAATCCCAAAATATCGCTCGCGAATTCTGGAGTTGATATGTCCGGTTTCTTGGGTTCTTCTTTCAGAGAGGCCTTGATTTCCATTGAATCTTCCGCAGAATCCGCACCGTTTTCTCCAATATCGTCCAATTCTTCCGAAATCTCGTCCACAGTATCCGCATCGAGGCTGTGTCGTTGTTGAGAGGCAGCCATATCCTCAATACGCTTTTCGGGTGATCGAGGTTGAGGAATATTCGAATCTGCTGCGGGTGCAGAATTTGAAGCAATCGTTCGAGGCGTATTGGTAACTGACGCTGGCGTTGATTCTGATCTTTCAGATGCACTTCCTGCAAAAAGGCTCATATTAATCGAGGATAAAATGCAAAAATAAAAGCATACCTGAATCAGCTGCTGTCTTCTCCACTTCGCTGGAAACCGCAGCTGTCGAAATACTTTCACCACGTTGACTCGTACCGCTGCTAGCTCGCAATAATCTCGCTGATCTCGGGCTTGAAACTGTGGATCTTCGGCCTGGGCTGCTTGGAACTTCGGTATCCGAGGATAAACGCGGGCTGAGAATTTTCGGCGGCGTTGCAGGCCTTGTTGATTGAGACGTCGCCAATTCCTTCAATTGCTTTTCGGTATTTTCGATGTAAACGTCGTAAGCCTAAAATGAGGGTCAATTTGAGCATTTTTTACCAGAGATACAAGCCGAAATATTACCTGCAGCTGATTAAGTAATGATTTCTCCGTATTCTCCAACCGTTCTTTCATCCGACGTTTATGTTCCTGCTTCAGTTTTTGAGCAATCCGACGTCGCTCCTCCAAATTGCTACGAAGCGCTTGTACTCGCGATTCATATTCGCTCATATCTAAAATAAAGATTCAAATTAGCCATATAAAATCGCTCGCCTACTTTTTGCTTACCGGACATGGAAAATGAGAAGTTGTCATCCACTGCCAGCTTCTCCAAATCCAATCGATGCTTGGTTGATGCAGACGGTGCGCGCTTCACTGATTCCTTGGTCGTTGCTGAAGACGTGGATGGCTCGTCCGTCTCTTCCGATGATATTTCCGCTTGCTGCTGTCGACGATAACTGCTGGCCTCCGTTTGTATGGATAACGACCGTACCGTGCCAATTTCGGTCGCGGTTTGAACTGACGATGACCGCATCGTTGCAATTTCGCTCGTGGTCGTGGCGGAAGATCGACGTTGTACGGACTCCGTCTGGATAGCTTCTTCGACGCTAGTGACGCTCTTTTGAGTTGATACGGACCGTGCGGTCGAGATTTCTGCAACAAAATTACAGTCAGTTGTGCACAAACGCAAAATGCACAAGCTCACCTTTGGTTTGAGTGCCGATTTCGGATATGGACGATACTGTACTTCTACCCGTAGTAATTCTACTGCCGTTCTCCGCAGTAACCACTTGATCAGGCACCGTCGATGCAGTGCGTTGGGTTGAATCCGTTGCAATATTAATAGCTTGATGAGAATTGGACGCTTTCGAATCGGTAATAATCCCTGAATATTCGGATCGAATCGATTTCGTCGAGATTTTCTCGGAAATTGAACTGTCTTTGGCCGTAGTTCGATTATTCTCCGTATCCGATTTCACTTGGAACGCATTCGGCGACGACGTAACCGTGCTGGACAATGACGACGTTGCACTGGCGCTTCGCGATCCGGACGATCTCCTCGTCCGTCCCGATTTCGGACTGTGTTTCAACGCCGCTAACGTAGCCGCTGTCGCAGCACTGGCCGCCACTTCCGCCGCCAATTTGGTAGCATCGACGAGTTGTAATTGATCGGCCGGTGCTGCCTTTCTCGATACGGTTTCTTCAAATCGATTCTGCTGTTCCACCAATTGACGATTCGTGGTCAGAATTGATTCCATTAATCGTCGTTGATGATCCGTCAATTCATTGGCAAACCGCAATTCGTGGGCTGCCGATGTTCGATCCATTTCAGCTCGTAAACGTTGCAATTCGTTGCTCATTCGTGCTTCGCGTAATTGTTGCTCCCATTGTCGAGCTGCGTCGTGAGCCTGAAAATTGGAGTGATTAGTAATGAACTCCTCAGTTAGCTATGCTTAGTGTCAGTGACTCTAAGAACCAAACAGAGCGTGCACAGGCTCTATTCGGAGGGTTTGGTCACAATATGATATTGCGCATTTTGCAACGTTCCTTTCACATTGAAAGAACGCTATTAGAATATGCGCTTCTCCTCAACCATGCGCCAAATAAGGAAATTCCTCACCTCCATGAGATTATTAGCGGCCTCCACGCTTTGTTCAGCCAAAATACGCGACCCAATCTCTTTGGCAGCTTCGATTTGTTCCACCGAATATTGTAACGCTTGCATGTAATTCAATCCGGCTCGTACGCGTAAATTGGAAGCGGCTACCGGTGTAAGCTGTTGTCCAGACGATGTGGGCGATGAATCCTAAAATGCAATGCATTTCATCTTTTGCCTGATCTGATTCCGGTCTTCCTGGTGTAGTGGTTAGCACTCTTGCTTCCTGCTCATCAGACCAGGGTTCGATTCTCCCTGCCGGTAGAAAGTTTGTGCGTATTTGGTGTCGCTGTTTTCCCTCGAGCGCTCCGTCAAGAGTTTGAAGCAGATGTCAAACAAACAAACAAACAATTGCAGCACTTACCTCTGCATTATCCACATGGCCCATCCCATTTCCATTGATAGCTGCTGGTGCTGGCCGTTTTTCTTCTGCATCCGAAATTCGTCCCGCAGTCGTATCGCTTTCAGACGACAGCGTCAAAGTGCTGACTGCTTCGGTTGGCGTTGAATCGTGGAATGCCGAGAGACCATCGTCGTCGTCACTTGTATCCCGCAATCCGAATGTCCCAGGTTTTCTTCGACTGCGATCGGATGGCTTTGGTATAATAGCTGGCGTATTTCCGTTTCGAATTGCAGTCGTACTGTTGATTGGAGAATGTACAAATCGACGGCTGTCCGAAATATCAGGTTCCGCTGGTTTGACGCCATTGGTTGCACCAGGAACGTACAGTGTGGTCACACGGAGATCTGAAATGAACGTTCAATTAGCATGGACCTTTGGATCCATCATTCAAACCTCACATGGATGCTTTCTGAGTATGGTATTTATGATGTTGAATTCATCCGCCTCTTCACGCCGACTCTGCGAATTGCCATTGGCCACCACCGAATTGGTTGGATGTCGTTCCGAATTTGCAGCAGGCATCCGTGATAATGTATTGCTTGTCCCGTTTTGTACGACCGCAGTTGTTCTGCCAGAATTCAATGCTAAAATAAAAGCCACATTTTAATACCCAGTCAAAGTGGCCATAAAAATACGCTTACCTGGTACAGAAGCCTCCGTTGGTTCATTTCGCGAATTTCGAACGGCGGCTTCCTCTTCTTTACTGAGATCGTATTTGGCCCTAAAATATTGCAATATGAGACTGATCTCACCCATAACACAAAACTTCTTACCTGATCGCGTTCACCCGCTTCTGATAATGATCCAAAGACTGCATCGCGAGTTCCTTGACCGAATTTCTCTTCTCAGGAGGTGGGTTTGGAATCGCAGCTGCTGGTACCGGATCGCCACTGATCATATTCGCAACCGGAATCCGTTTCCGCTTCTTCTGCTCTTCCAAAATCTCGTGAAATCGCTGTTGTTGTACCAATTTCGCTTCTTTCATTCTTTCGGCCGCCCTCCGCTTCTCCACTTGTTCATCGACTTTCTTCTGTTTGATGAAATCGTGAATTTCGTCTTGACCGTACGAATGCGCGACCCGTCGTTTATCGATTGATGAATGATCTTGATCCTTTCTCGTTTGCGAAGCCAACTTCCTCTCTTGGCGCTTCCGTTTGATGTAAGCTTGGATGGCTGCACTGTCGTAATTCCTGGATTTCCTCATCGCCGGGACCGTGGACGAAACGTCGTCTGGAGCCGTTTTCTTTCCAATTGAAGTGGCCGCACGACGTCGAGGCGGTGAAATAACGCGTCGTTGTTGCTTCCTCGGTGATGGCAATGATTCCACAATATTCTCTTCGTCTTCTGAAGTCCCTTCTTCGCTGCTGCTGGTTCGACGTTTCTGAGCACGCTGTTCCAATCCATCGGTTGTCTTGGATGAGGTAGATGCCCGACTGTCCGCATTCCCATTTCCCGCATCGCTATCCAATTGGTCGACCGTCGATTGCCTTCTGGTTGACGACGAGATCACGGACGAATTCTCCTTTTTCTCCAATTTGGACGGCGGTGAAGCAGGCGAGAATGCAGACGCAGCGGATGAGCGAGAAGAAGTTTGAGCCGATTGAACACTGGACGTGATTGATCTGATTCTGTGCACGATGCGATGCGAGATTTGACCATTGACATTCGATCCACTCGCAGTTGACGAGTTACCTGAAACAGGAGGTATGTAGAATTCAAGCAAAATTACAGATCAATAACTATTGCGTGTTTCCTGAACCTATTCCTACAGGTGCAAATAGCAATGTTTTTCACACGCTCAAAAGTAATTTTGCAAACGAAATTACACCTACTGGCCTTTGAAAAACAAGCCATTATTATGCCTCTCATAATGCATTTACATTCATTCTCAACATCTGCCCCCTCAGGACGGAATTTATATCATCAATTATCTTATGTGCGTAGATAGGTATCTCTCGCGTGCGTCGATTTTCTCTCGAGCCATAAGTAATTCGATACCAAATGAAAACAAAGACCTGCGCGAATGCCTAACGAGCAGTAAGAAGCCTATTATGCGAATGTGTATTTTCTCCATCAAGGAAGAATAACATCCAGAATATCCTGGCTAGTCTTAGATCACGCTCAGCTAATGCATAGCACTTCAATGATGCTAATTTAATGAAAACCTAATTATGCGCATTCAAAAAACCTACTTCCATTATGCTAATTTTTAAAAAAAACCTAATTGTGCAAATTCAAAAATAACTTACCACGATTTAGCCTTTCATTCCCAAATCCGCCATCCAACGCCATTGAATTTCGATCCACCGGGAATCGAATGACCTCGTTTTCGGCCAAAATATCCTTCGATGACCTCGATTTCAAATGACTGAATAGCCTCGGTTTTCGAATATCCGAAGATGAAACGGCGTCTGAGATCTCTCTCGTACGTCGTTGATGAGCAGGAGATCGTTTATCGATATTTGCAGAGATCGTTGTAGACGGGAGATCAGAATTGGGTCTCGTAGATCTTTTGAATGACGAATCGTAATCAATAGTTCGTTGAGCATAATCCACAAAATCAGTATTTCTCCGCCGTTCCACCGCTGATCGATCATTAATCCGTGATAAATCCGTATCAGCGATATTCGGCCGATCGCCCAAGAATTCGCTGACGCTGAACATTCGAGATTGTAAGGATACTGGCAAGGACGAAATATCGGTTCCTGACGGTCGACTAGAATTGACTGGCAATACTGGCGGAGCTGAATATTTGATATGATTCTCGGAATCGGATGAACGTCGATGATAATAAGAAGTCGATCGCCGTTCTGAAAATAGAGTAGTTTATAAATCGCAGAAAAATAATTCAATTCATTACCTTTATCATGAATAAGCCGCCTTTCGAATGCACTCATTTCACTCGATCGAGGTTTTATAGCCTGAAAATATGATTCTTAGATCGCAGAAAAATATAAAAATTCTAAAATTACCTTATCATCGTCAGAATTCAAGTCCACTGGTAAATAAGCGGATTTCCGGGCCTGCTGAATTTTCTGATCAACCGATTCCAGCTGTTTCCTTACGTTGGCCGCCATATCCCAAATTTCTCGAAAATCTACAATAAAGGCATCATTAAATATAAAATACGAAAAGGGATAGAAAATATGGACCTGAATTTCTAGACGATTTTCTTGAATTCATTTTCACCAAATCATGGATAATTTCATATTAGAGATGTCGGCTAATTGGAATGCAGCCAACATTGATTAGATATCAGATTGGAAAACTATTCCAGAAAAAGTTACTATGGAAACTAATTATAATTAATCATGTAATATTTCTATTTTTGCCAAGCCGACTTCCTCCCAGCCGGCTGGGGCCTGTTTCACCAATCTCTGGTTACGAGTACTGGTACGGGTGCGAAAACGGACCCGTATATTACTGGTCCAGTAATTTTCTGTTTCACAACGCTCTCGTAAAGTACGGGTGCTCGTATGGGTGATATTTACGGGTGCGTTCGTTTGATGTGCAAGTTCGTGCGCATTTTCTATGACATTTGCTGTGAAGAAAGCGCAGGATAAAAATGGAATTATACAATTACATGAAAAATTCGTTTTTGCATGCTATTAGCATTACCATAAATAAGATTGAAGCATATTATGATAAAATAACATGTTCCCTCAAGTGGGAATGCATTTTCTGAATGAAATCAGCTATATTTATAAAAATTGCAATTTTTGCTTATTAAGCATATTTTTCCAATTTTTGATGTAATATAATGATGTAAATTCCAATCAGCAATGATCATGGGCACCGCAAATCCGAGAATCGTGAATTCACAAGCTTTTTAGCGCTGATTATCAAAAAAATTATGATGTAAAAATGCATTTTTCAGTACATCAATCATTTTTGCTAAAATCATCTGCTAAAAATCCAGCTAATGTGATTTCTAGTGCCATAAAATCGATTTGATCCAAATCAGAGATGAATTCCACACAGAAACTTGAAAATTTCACTAAATCCGAAAATTGGCTAATATAAAATATCCACGGGGCCAAATTTCACTGGAAATGATGTAAAATGATGAGGAGAATT
>JAQIWJ010001628.1:0-10307 GCA_034695185.1 Discolaimus major
CATCGTTATTCAGTTCTTTGGAATTTTTGAACAGCCTGAATGGAATAATCGACGTTCAAGATGGAATTGTGGATGATCAGGAATTTTTGATTCGACTAGCTAATACCTTGGATGAGGAATTGGAGAACGGATTGTGATTGGGTCCTACAATCAAGGAATTGCGATTGAATTTGTACGCGTTCAGATCGGCTAGCGATTACATATCGACCAATATCAATGGGATTATTAATTTGATATTGAAATGTCCGAATTTGAAATCATTGCACATCCATGCACTGGTCAATAATCGCTGGAAAGGTGATTTACCGATTTTCGCCACGCCCCATGATTTTGGACTTATGAACGATACCGAATCAATCGGGCTAATCGTACACATTATGGAAAACTTGGAGGAACTGTCATTGACTGGGAGTGATCGAATATTTCGCCTGGATTCTTATCCAATTATTCAGTTCAAGCAATTGAAATCCCTGCATTTGGATGCCATGGCTCATATTGATGCCAACGCATGGAATAAATTGATGAAAACTGTGAAATATACGTTGATCAAATTGAACATAGACGCCCCCTTTCGAGAAGAAGAGGATAATTTGACCGTCATTTTGCCATTGCCATTGCCCAAATTGCAATCGATCTATTCGACTTGCCGTCCAATTGGAATCGAGAATTTGCTGAACTGCCCTGAACTGACCGATGTTTATTTGGCGGGTTGTGATATGACAGGTCAGGAAAACATGGATTTACTGAACCAACTCAATGCAAACGTTACAATGGGAATGATTTACAATCCGTTTGAGGATCTGGGAGAAGATTACGAGTCTGATCACGCAGCGGTGATTAATCGATTTGGTCCCAAAATGAAGGATATGAACATCCAATTTGGTATCGCCTGGTCGCCACGAATTGCTCAAATGTTTGGTCACATGTTCCAACACTGTCCAAATTTAACCAAATTGGAATTGACTGCCCTGTGCGATAGTTCTGGTTGGGCTGATCTGACGGTCGAACAAGATTGGGAACATTCGATGGGTATTTTACAGAGGTTTTTCAATGACCACCAACGTGCATCTCGATTGCATGAACTATCGTTGAGCGCATGTATCGACACGCCAGTATTGATGGCCATATTTTTGAATTGCTCAAATCTGGAAAAATTGGTATTGCGTGATAATCCTGCATTGGAAAATGGGCATTTGAAAATTTGGGCCGAGGAAGGCAGGAAATTGTCGAGGTTGGTGATCGCAGATTGCAATCAAATCACTGTCGACGGTGTCATCCCATTGATCATCAGCAGTGGAGAACATTTGGAGGAATTTTCTTTTAAAATTAGGAGCAAGCCATGTCGTGAACAGCGCCTGTGGAGTATTTTGGCACTTTGCTGTCCAAATTTGAAGAGTACCGATGAATCTGGTGTGGATGCATCGACACGAAAGAAGTTTCTGAATCAAGGGATTTTCGAGGATTACAGATTATAATTATGAAATTAGCTATGTTATGCATGTCGTGTCCCTGATTTTGGATAATGGTAGGAAAAAAGTAAATACTTATCTAGTTGATCTGTCTTGGTGTACTGTTGCAAAAGATGTATAAGACAATATTTCTAAATTTGATGCTTGTGGAGAAGATTGCTGACAATGTTTCTACATTTTGATCATCCTTTATATCATCAATTCGAATGCGTTTGTCTAATCGATAATAATCAAAAAAATCAAATATTGTCGGTTGGCCTTCACCAAATTGGCAGTCTTTCCTTCGAGTGCAATGTAGTGCAGAACATGTGCCCACGAAAAGCGGTTACAGTATGCCTTCTCTCCTGCTCCTACAAACGGTAACCATTTGGCGGACATGGATAATTGTTCTATTTTAGTAAAAAATAATGCTAACGTAAGATGGTATTCGAGTTATGTGTAAAAAATGATCATAACATAAGGAATTATTTTGTGGAATAACATTGCTTGGAACTTATAATACAGTAATAGTACCTGTCCATTGAGGTTTTCCATGATTTTTTCATATCATCTCCAAAGTGTATGACATTTCATTACTGGCTGAACATAGGACACAGTAAATCGGCATCCAAGGAACTGATGATCGATTTCGTGACCTTGGATACAATAATTGATCAAGCAAAATTAATCATAGGTGATTGGACTTCTTCTCATGAAATCGTTTGCCATGGGGCGATCATGCTCATCTTCACCGACAAGATGAAATTGGATTTACAGGATTAAGAACTTTCAAAGCAATAGAGGTTATACGCGAAGAATATCCAAGTGTAATTTATCACTGGCATAGAAAAAGCATGGAACTTTGAACATTTCCCCGTTCTGAAGCTGTGCAAACGTTCACCTGCATCCATAATAAATTGCTGCTAGTTTTTTGTGGACAAAAGCCGACATAAAAGGATCAGTTTTTATGCTGTCTTTAACTTTCAAATGCAATCTAGCAAGCAAATATAGTTGAAACAATTTTATGTATGTTTAATAAAATCATCATCCAATACCTTATCATCACTATATCCCAAATCCTTCATAATTTCCAGAGTACTTCTATTCTTCGTTTCTGGCAATGCTATGGCGAAATAAATGATCGATGCTAAAAGTGGGACAATATGCAGAAAGAAGCTGAATTCGTAAATTGCTGCTTGTAATGGGAAGAACAGTAGACCAGCAGTACCAGCAAATATCCATCTGATGATTAGGGTCATTCCATTCACTGTTGATCTGGCTTTTTGTGGTACAAGTTCTGACGCCAGAAACCATTGAACATTACACGGACCAAAAGCGTATACAGCCGAAATTGAGGCAGTCACTACAATATTCGCATATGATGACCATTCAATGGAATGGACCCTGGTCAAATTAGCCAATAAAATGAATGAAGCGTTCAACATCAAGAGTGTGCCATTACACACTAGCATGATCGTACGACGACCGAATATGTCCATGGATAATGTTCCCAGGAAAGCGCCTGACAGCGCCACAAGACTAAAAGCGGCTGTTCCATAAATAGCATATTGTCCAGAAACACCACTACTTTCCAAAATACTAGTGGAGAAAAACGAGATGCCCACAACTCCACTGTATGCAGACGAGAGCATGACCATCCACGACAGCAAGATCCCATTCCTTATGTACGGTGTTTGAAATAAGGATTTCAAAGATACCACTTCTGATGTGTTAGCCATTTTGGATAATTCTTGACGAATTTCATTCAATTCTTCTTTTACCTCGTTTTCATTCCTTCCGAACCAACGCAATGCTTGGCCGGCTGGTCCGAATTCGCCTTTACTAGCTAAATATTTCGGCGATTCTGGTATGAAAGGTAGAATGACGCAACTGAATGTTGTGATCACAGCACCCACCACAAATAAATACAGCCATCGATTTTCATCGCCCAAAATCATGGGTATCGCGATGATTGATGAAGTGATTCCGAAAGCAGCCAGTAATCCACTGATGGAACCGACCATTCCACGTTCTGATTTTTTACTAATTTCGACAAAATACACACCTTGCAGTCCGAATTGAATCCCAACCGCAACTCCGGATAAGAAGCGACCAATCGTGAGTAACTCCCATGCATTAATTGGCTTTGACACGCTTTGCAATAAGCAACCGATGATTTGTAATCCGTTGGTGAAATAGAAACCGCATTTTCTGCCAAAGTTCTCAAGAATATATCTGATCAGGAATGATCCGACCAAACATCCGAATGTTTGCATGTTTACCACTAATGACCAAATTAACGTCCATTGTTTATTGTCCAAATTCGTTCCATAATGAGTTTCATAAGATTGATTGACGAATTTCTTGAACGCAGCAACACTGGCATTGATGACCATCATTTGATACCCAAAGTGGAAGCTGCCTCCCAAGCTGATAATCAGTGCTGTCAGTAAGACACGGAAGGAAACCATTTTGCCACTTAGGATATCACGTATTGATGAATTCTGTATGCAGTAACAGAGAAGTTCAGGAAGTTGGGCATAGATTCACATTCAGCTGATAAGATGTCAAACGCATCAATGAATATATGATGCTACTAGGAACGTCTCACATATGAAAAGGACCTAGCTCATTTTTTGGTGTCACTTCAAATTCACGACCTTCTGCTCTGACGGCCATAATTCACAATTCATGGTAAAGCTTATCAGCAGGACATAACTCACATAAAGATCTGTTCAAACAAATTGATGGCAGCAGTCAAGGCGCTTATCAGAGTTTTTCTATTCTTGTCTAATACAAATATAAGCTGTTCAATGTACAGTGAATGATTGGCAATCAGCAGAACACACAAAGAGAGTCTCGGTGTAGAATTTTGATGGCGGAGATTCTCAAGGGCTGGGGGAACTTCGCCAGCTTTTAAACACCAAATAGAATGTTAATTCTACACATTACAAAAACATCCATAAATTTACATACCCACATAATTTACCATAAATACAAGCAGACAAAAATGCTCCAGTGCAGCCACCTTCATTCATTCATCACAGAAATCATTTTCTCAATTCGCTAGATCCTACAGTATTCCCATGTCCACTATTCCTCCCATTGCGCTTACAAAAATAACTGACAAAAAACAGCAGAAATTGTGGTACAGTCATCAAAGTACCCCCAATAAACAGACCCAACGTTCCACCGACATTGTTGACTAAATTGACGAACGAATACGACCATTCTTCCTCGATCGTGATTATACCGAATTGATACATTGCAGCATGAGTAATATGGATATTTGTCACCGTGAAATTGGAACCTTTCATACGATTAGTTTCTTCCGGACCATAAAAAAGGCTAATCTGCTCATCCGACCCTTCATATGAAGCATCGTATATCATTCTCTCGCATCTGTGCGGGCATTGATCATAGCATTCTGCCGATGCATTATTTACGCCCGTTTCTTCCCAGTGGGAAATATTGCTGGCCAAAGCAGAGAGATCCTCAACCCAGTGATCGAACAAATTGCAGAAATCAGCAGGAGTCGATTTCTCGTGATTATCAATTGACTTCCAAAAAGCCATGCATCCGAACGAGTCCTTATGTAATTTGCTTTCGCAATCGACCATGCAATTGGCCGAATTGTGACCGTGCGAACTTCTACCAGAAGTGCAAGGCCGTTTTCGCCTGTTCAATGAAATGAATTTCTGCGCTTTGATTTTGACCAGACTATTTTTCCCGAATGGGATGATCAGCGGTACAGTATACCAGGTTCTAGCATCGGCCGACGTAAATAGATACCAATTCTGCGAAACGCGTTGCAATCCACCAGTTTTATCGGTGAATTTCAATCGAATTTTCTCAGGTTCAAAAAGGACACCCAATTTGGCTTTGATGGGTTTCAGGAAAAAGGTGTAGCACATGATGTGGATTGGAATGAATGATTTTTGCGGCTCTGCTCGACCTGGTTCAGCGAAATACGTGGGTTCGTTTTTATCATAGAATTCTTCTTTGGAATAAGCTGGTTGAATGTCGGTTGATATGGCTCTGTAATATTGAACCAACGTTGTGAAATTGCTGTCATTGAAGAACTTGAAGAATTCTTGACGAGCTGCGCTGATGGTATTTGAAAATTTGATGGTTGATAATCGGCTGGGTTCCCTGTAACCGAGTGAGTATTTGAACGCATCCATGGACAAGCCCATTGATAGAGCTTTTTCTGTATCGAACCAAGCACCATTGCATAATGTGATTGGTGGGTACTCGTATTCATCGCTATGACGCAGTTGGACCTGAAAATTCACTGCTGGCTGTTAGTCATTGATAAGATAACCCAATAAGATAGCCCATGACTTCTGTACAAGTTACTATACAGTAAGCATTCAAACGAGACTCAAATGCTGGCTTACATTGGTCTTGATCGGATAAGCCAAATACTCGTCAATAGTAGCATAGATGAAACATACAGTACCACCTGACCCAGCGAAAAATAGAAATGCCCACAGCCATCTCAATACGGCTGGTTTCGTCCAAATTGCCTCTTTCAAACCCACAACACCATCAACGCTTTCAGCTAACTGATGAGTGACTGGTGCTAAAATTATTCGGATAATGCAAATGCTGATAATTATGTCCTGGACTTACCATTCGCATTGAGTATGATGTCTTCTAGCTTTTCCAATCGTGCTTTCAATGATTGAAGGTCAGCTGCTGATAATGTATTCATGTTTTGATGGAGTAAGCAGGGGGTCACTTTCTTGAGAAAATGTGATCAAAGATGATCAATCAGTACAGTACTCCTGAAAGTTTCAGTTGAATCAATTTATTCTTTACTCAACGCAAGACAGGATGCACATGGCTAGACCCTGCCCACAAGATGAAATCTACTTGATTAAATTGTTAAGAATTATGCAGAGAAGAGATATATCAGGTTACAATTTGGTCGATTTTCAAATGGGTGTCGGTTTGAAAGGTGAGATTGTTGGCCTGTTATTTTCCAAAAGCAATTTTGCTGATTATGGAAAACACAGCCTTTATATTGTAAAATCTACAATGAACATTTCTGCCAAAACACACAACATTGAAGAATTGAAATAGATTTTCCACACTAGCTCGGGTTACTGTCTGTCTGAATCACATTTTACTTACATGATTGAAAATAGGGTACAATCAAAATTTGGTCTGCCTGCTGTTGTACATGCATAAATTGGTCATGAATAAAATCAGCAAAAATATGCATGTAATCGATCAAATCTGATCCGAGCCAAGTGTGCACTTGAGCAACGATGATTTACGTGATTTGGATGTCAGTGATCGGATTGGAATGTTTGGACCCCATTTTGATATGTGCAAGCAGTGCTTTCTATCAGCATATGTTATTCAGCAGTAAAATTTGCATCTTTTATTCATTATCCTTTTTGCAAGCCCATTTTTTCACGGTTACACAGAAATTTTCTGATAACGTAAGGAGCAGAAAGCTGATCACAATGAAAACAGCACCGATTATCTGGATCGGATTCAAAATCACGTGTCTCCATAAAACATCCACGCCTAAAAATATTGATTTATATGGTTTTGACTGCAACCTGTATAGTTGCCAAAACTTCCTGTTGCAAACCAAAATTTAGATTCAAACCATGACTTACAAGAGCTCAACGGGATACTCAAGACCATTCCAATAGACGTGTATACTGGATCCGTATATGTGACTCCGAAATTGATCAGGAAAGCGAACACTGTAATCAGGAAATTCAACCAAATGATCCAGCACGAAATGAATGTATATACTCACATACGGCAGTTACCAGAGGTGTTAGCCAAAATAATGCCCAATTCATGTCGGCCCAAACAATCGTTTCTGCGCCTGATAAAAGTAATCCGATGGTAATCGGCCAAGTGATCAAGAAGTTGCACAATCCCATCATTGTCATGAAAAGCGAAATTTGTCCAAATGTTGGTTCACCGAATACTTTCTTGAATAATACCTAAAACGGGCCGACGTCTTTGGTTTGGCTCACACTAAGCGGCTACAGTATACCTACCTGGTACAATGCTTCTAGGAAAGCTGACACTGCGACGCTAGCAACACCGATCATGGTAACACTTTTCGATCCGTCAGCTTGAGCCATCAAAATTACACCGACTATGGCCACTATCACAGCCACAGCCTGGAACATGCGCATGCAATTTTGCTATACCTTTTTAACACTTGTATCAGCCCACAGTCCAGGAATTTAGGATTCAGATTTTGTTTTGGGATCACTAATAATACTGGATTAGACCCTTACCTTGACTAGAACAAATGCATCTCTAAGTAAAATCAGTGATAATACATAAGCGAACGCTATGGTCGATGAAAATACAGCAGTTGTTTCAGCGGACGAAATCAAGGACAACGGCATGAAAGCTGTATAAGTGATTAAAATGAATATGCCAGTGAATGGGATAATCTTTTTCACAATCGATCCCCAAGTCAGGCCGGATGATCCAAAGATTAACGTTGAATGCCTGAATGCATAGCACTAGAAATATTTTTGCTAATTACATATGGCATATCCGGCATACTGTAATCCAATCTCATCCCATTGGACCTTGGTAAAACGAACTGCCAATTTCGAGAGGAGCATGTAAATTGGGAAACTAACGATCAGCCAATTAAGGCTGTACCAAACGTATAAATATGGTGCTTTGTATGTGGGGATTACGAATAAGGAATTGACCAATTCATTAGCGAGCGTTGTTTGCATGGCGAGTAGAGCAATAATTATGAGGCTTATGAGAATCTGAAAAATACTTGTCTAACTTGTCTGTTTGTAGACATACACCTTACTTTTCTGATTGATTGTTTTTTATGATCTGGTTCCACTTGTAGGACTTCCTCATAAACAGGAATGGTGACACCATTTGCCAAATGACCATTTGTTGGATAATCTCCGATTGTTCCATATGAAGGGGTGTATTTCTTCATAGTAATATCCAGGAAGCCAGCAAATTCACTCTGTGCCGGCATGGATTTGCTGCTGTTCCTGGCGAAACTGGATCTTTTCCTATTTTACGTTCGAACATAAAAGTTTCAAACCGGTTTTTCAATTGCATTGGCCAATGCATAGCACGGATAAAACGAGATAGTTAATATGAACGGGACTGCACAACATTGATAATATCGTTCTTGTTTTTCGTTTTCAGGCGTAATGTTCTTCTTATCATGACTTACCCCTGAGCAATCATGGATTATTTGCCTTTCTATGTATCAAGCCTGACAATAATTTCATAGGGACCATATTAAATGCGTATTTATCGATCGATAGTTGTATCATTATAATAATATGATAACCTCCAATTCACAGGCTATTTTACTGTTCCTAATCACGGTCATTCCAAATCTCCACAGCACAGACACAGAATAAAAATATAGAATGATGTGGCATGCGCATGCAAGTGAAAAAATCTACCATCACTGACTCAGTGTGCCCTGATCTCTTGTACATTCGTCACTTGAGATTTCCTCTCACAAATATAATTGATCGCATACAATATCATTTGCATCAACGTCATCAGTGTACCGCCCACGAACAGACCCAATGTGCCTCCAACGTTATTGATCAAATCAATGAACGTGCACGAATCGAGTTCAATGTATGTCACTACGCCTCCTCGATGCAACGCATCATGCAGAATAATAATTTGTGTCAAAGTCATATTCTCATTATTGGAGTTATTTTTGTAATCGATAGTGGTCGATTCTTGAACTGGTAATCTGGTTGGCTCCACTATCGCTTCGAAAATCAACCTTTCGCATGGTTCAGGGCATCGGTTGTAGCAGTTCTGATGAAATCTGGCTTCAAATTTCCTGTTCGTATCATCGGACGTCATGTTAGGTGGCGGGTCGAAATAATTGAGGATATCCCAAGGGTGATGGTCGTCAGCTGAGGTCATTAATATGTTTACACCGATTATTTCTTTCCCGACCTCGTTGATGCACTTGACTTGACAAGTGGCTGATGACTGATAAGCGCTGTCCTTGGCATCAAGGCAACGACTATCATCAGGCTTATTGATATTGACGAATTTTTGAGATCGTATCATAAGCCAGTTAATCAGAGAATTCTGCACAGGAAGCGGTACAGTATAGAAGGCGCTTGTGTCAGTGCCTGTGAACAACGACCAATGCTGTTCATCGCCAAACAATAAATTTCCACTCAAATCCTTGAACTTTAGCGTGATGAAATGGTTTTGTAGGGATCCAAGACCATGATCCACATCGGGCAACTTGAACTTATAACAAATCTGGGAACTCGGTCGAGATATGTATACTTTCTCGGCAAGTGCATTTTTTGACCAGAAATAAGATGGTGAAGCGGTCTGAATAATTTCTTGACTGTTGTATGCATGTACCATATCTGTAGCGATCGTCTTGTAATAATCGATCAATCCGCTGAAGGTCAGATTTCGATATAGAGCTAGGAAATGCTGCTGGGCTTCGCTGACGTTTTCCGGTGAGAATGATTGGAAAAAACTTCCGTATCGCAATGAAAATATCAAGTCATCATGTGAGAAACCCAGACCGATGGCTTTTTCTATGTTGAACCATTTGTTATTGCATAGTACAATTGGTGGGAAACTGTAATTTTTCTCGTTATCAAGCTTCACCTGAAACGAGCCGTATTGCATGCAAGGCTGCCCATCCCATTTTAAGATAATACTTTACCCTAGTCAAAGTCGGATCGTCAATAAATTGCTTCACTGTTGCATAAATAACAAGAACAGTGGCCACAACGCCCAGTACAAATAAACTGACCCAAATCGCCCTGAATGTTCGGTTTTCGGTTGTGATCGCTTCTTTCAGACCAATGATCCCAGTCACATTAT
>JAQIWJ010001629.1:0-10290 GCA_034695185.1 Discolaimus major
GGATTTTCCTGATTTGGATATCGATTATAGAACTTTACAAAATCGATCGACGAATTTTCGATTATCGAAATCATGCCTTCATCGGGATCATCGCATACACCAAGGTCCAGAATATTAATTATGGATTTATGCCTGTTTTAGCGTGAAAATGGTGGAGGATAAAATGCTGTCCTGCTCAATTCATGCTTTAGCTAATAACGATCTAATGCTTACTAATAGCCGATTAGCTAATTTAGAATGTCCTGTAGCTAATTTATGGCGGTGATGGTGGCGCGTATAAAATGGCGAAGGAAAATTTTCAGTTTACTATTCCTATTTTTTTTCCAGAAAATTTATTCGATCGAGTATGGACCGTTTACGAAGGTCGTTGAGGAATTCGTTTCGTCGTCGAGGTGGTAGCGGATCGTTGAACGATGTTCATTTACGTAACGCTGGTGGAAGTAATAGTCATCCGACGTCCGGTGACGATTCATCCAATAAACCACCCGTTTGGTCGCAAGACGAGGCAAGCGTACGTGCTGGCACGTGTTCTTTTAAAGTCAAAGTAAGCAATTTAATTTTCTCTTTTAAATTCTGAGAGCTAAAATGGCGATTATTTCAGTATTTGGGCAGCGTGGAAGTATACGAATCACGCGGGATGCAAGTCTGCGAAGAAGCGTTGAAAGTATTGCGAAACAGTCGGCGTAAACCTGTCAAGGGCATTCTTTATATTTCCGGCGACAGTCTACGGGTTGTGGATAAAGATAGCAAAGTGAGTAATAACATATCTTCTGCTTGAAAGGTTTGCTTATTAATTACATGAATTTTTCAGGGCTTGGTCGTGGATCAGACGATCGAGAAAGTGTCGTTTTGCGCTCCGGACAGGCAACACGAGAAGGGATTCGCCTACATTTGCCGAGATGGCACAACTCGTCGATGGATGTGTCACGGATTTCACGCCAGAAAGAACACGGTAAGCGAAACTAGTTTTCTCTGCGTCTATTTGAGGTTTTTAATTGTTGTACATCATGTTTCAGGGCGAACGCCTGAGCCATGCCGTCGGTTGCGCGTTCGCTGTTTGCTTGGAGAAGAAGCAGAGACGTGATCGAGAAGCTCAACGGTTATTGAACGTGCAAAATCAACAACAAATGGTTCCGTCCGTTGAATCGACGAAATTCGATTCCACCAGCCTCAAGGAGAAAAACCACAACAACGCGGCAGCGTTTCAGCGAAATTCATTTCGTTACGCCTCTCTTCAAGAACGGATTCAGGATCCGCAACAGGTGATACCTTCAGGTGAGAATGGTGCTGATTTTGTGCGATGTTTTTAACTGGATGGTGTTGCAGAGAAACCACCGGTGAAGCCAGCAACAAATCCACACGCTGTCGCTCGTCCACGCGGAAATACGAATCTATTCGAACGTCAAGGCTCATTGAGAATGGCCATCGGACCGGATCATGCGTCGATCGCCGCTCCCACATTGAAGAATGGCACGGCTACTGAAGATCCGAAATTCCGTCGTTTCAACAGCCTACGGCTCAACGAATTGCCTTCAAATTTGGCTCGTTTGGAAAGCCCTTCGAATGCACTTGGGCGAAGTAAGTGGCTGTTTTGTAGTTCAGGCTCTATTTAGCCATTATGTTATGAAATATAGTAATCAAGCCATTTCTGTTTCAGGTCCAATTGCGGAAGAGGATTCATCGCCACAATCATCGTTTGGTATTAACGCCGCGAATTATGGGCAGCAAAATAATCCATCTTACGTATCACCGCCAGTATCAGAGCTTAGTTCGCCTTCGAGTGGAACATGGTCAGCGTCACCGTTCAATTCAGCGGCAACTACTAATCAGACCAACAACGATCCCCAATTTCTGCAACGTATGAACGCTCTGAATCGATCACGCGGCGAAGAATGGTTGAAAACGACGACCAATAACGCTAAATTTTGGCAACAATATCGAGGCGTCAGTCCACCAGCGACAGCAACGACAACGAACAATAATGAAGAACGGAAATCGTCAACTGCATCCCCAAAAGATCGTCATCAACCGCCGCCGTCATTTCCACCGCCGCCTTTACCGCCGAACATCGTGAATAGAACGAAATCGTTGGAGAAGAACGAAATCACGTCCACATCGCCCGCATGGACAACATTTGACGAGAAATTGGAAGAAAGGAATTTTTCGGTGAAGTCGGACTTGACCGTATCGAATAATCAATCATCACCGACGAATCCATTCACTCAAGAATCTTCCGCCGTCAAAATTTAAAAGAACTTTCGTGTCCCCGAGTATTCTATTTCTCTGTATTATCGTGTACCTCTCGAAAAGTCGGCTAGACTTCGATTTTATAGATTTTCAATATTTGCTATTTCTTTACTGCGACTAAAACTGCTTAGTTTATGGGATTATTATCTGTTCACGAGATCCCCTTTATGTATATTCGAATTTTTTGTGCCTTCCAATGCTGTAAATGTTGGAAATTGATTATTGCGTAAAAGGGATTACAAGAAACTGACACGAATCATGTACATAAATTGGTGCGAACTCATTTCGGGCCTGATATAAATGGAAAATGATCAATTTTTTCATCGATACGATCGATATAAGGCGCGCAAAATTCAATCGTGGATAGTCCCATTTTCATGAACTGAATTATCGCCATTCATTTCGTGTTGTTGATTCTCTTTTTCCTCTTCTTCGTCCCATTTGATCATGTACCTCGTAATTCGCGGTTCGTCGACGACGATTTCCCTGTGTATTTTCTCGAATTGCGGTATCGTAGGCGAATCTTCGACCATTTCCGGATCGGGATAATACGTTTTGACGAAATACCCGATTTTGACGAATACTTGTTTACGATACGAACAGGATAATAATAATACCGTAACGCCGATGGCTTCTTGAGCCGGGATTTTCTTCGGATCCGGAGCATCGGTTTCGAACGTGAATCGTTGACGCCCTTCGGCCATTGGTCCGACATCGACGCTGTCCAAAATTTGATCGTAATCATTCGAATCGGCCGAACCGACGTACGTTAATGTAAATTCCAAATCGTCCAATAAATTCTCGTGACAATCCACCGTGATTTCGAAACGAAACGGAGCGAAGAAATCCGTCGACGGATTTGGATCTAATATTTTGACATCGGAAATTTGCACTTTGGCCATTTCTACGGATGTCGATCAAATATCGTCGAAATTCGAATGAAAAGTCAATGTAAATTTATCGAATACGATGACCGCAGGTGACAGTGAAGTATAATACGTCGAATGTAGACAAATATAAATCACGATGAGCGTCGTTTTTCAGTCAAAATCCGGACTTTTAAAATTCTCCGAAATTCTAAAATCCGACGCCAATGACAGATGTTGCGCAGTAAAATAAGGATTGGGACATCGCTGATATGGATTATATCTTGCAGACGGATAATCGATCCGTACATAAACCGATCGAATAAAATATACTGGATATAAATTCTTGCGTTATTCAAGGAATTCTGACGAGAACGAACTCTGCTCTAATATTGCTGTACTTGAACCTCATATTTACCAAATGGAAATTTGTTGTAACTAGGTCATCGTGCTTTTGGCTTTCCTGCCAAAAAATCTAGGCAAGGAATATGGAAAATGTGGAAAAGGTGAAATTTCGAGATAGTTTTCACTCGCCAAAGTAGAATTTTGGATAGTAGAATTTCGTATTCGCATAGAACTTGTTTGGAAAACATTATTACTGGTTATTCATTGATTAATTTGAGGATTTATCTTACTGAAGTAGGCCCTGTTGGTTTTTATTTTGCATATTTCTCCAGAAACGTCTTGATAAAGGCATCTGCGTGAATGAAAAGAGCTTCCTCGAGTTTTTGAGGAATGAATTTAGCTAGATTCAGGTGAATCAGAATTATTTCACATTGCTTACACTTCCTGTGCTGGAAAAACATTTCCTTTGCTTTTGCGAAGGATCGCTTTGTTGGCGAGAGACTCGGAAAAACACGAGGCTCATGATTCCAGCGTTGTTTTTTGTTTGGCTGGGATAACAGTAGCTAAAGACCATTGCTTTTTCCGAGAGAACTTTCTCGGCAAAGATTAGCATGCATAATACTTAGCTTTAACGCCTGGAAAAGGCGAAGACATTTATTAGATTATGAATACTGATATGAACCAGTCGCGTTTTTCATCTTAGCACCTTGATAAATCTAAATGACGCAATACAAGCATGCCTAAAGTATTTATTGCTAATGTCTGTCTGCATTCAGGCAGTAAGCGTTCGTGAACGGATTTACAATCGGAGTCTTTCTTTTCAGAATTGGAACGTATGCCGTGATTACGAGATCTATTTTCTACAGTCGAATTGGAGGCTGAATTATTTTAATGAAGTGCCAACGGGAATGCAAATATGGTCACGATGATGATGACGACGAATAACAATCACCCGAGTAATACGAACTCTGCCAGTCGTCAGCCGTATTTATCGACGTGCTGTTCCGTTTATCCACCGCCGCCGTATTTCGGATACGAATCCGCCGAGCAGAATCCAATCAAAGCCGAAATGTTGGTCAATGCTTCGACGTCCTCGAATTCATCAATTGATGGCGATTCGAACGACAACAACAATGGTTGGAATTATTTATCGACGGACAATGCCAATCGGATGGATTCAATTTCGGAAAACGGTACTGGAACATCATTCAACGTTCCCTCGGACGATAATGCCAGGAATAATAATTGTGGATGCGATCAACGCTTGGAATCTGGTTCTACCGATGGTGCCAATATCAAACGCGGCGATTTGATCAACGCCAACGTCGTCAATTCAACGCCTATTGAGGATTTATCGTCAAAATCGGACATTAACGAAAGTGCGGAGAATCTGAACGGTAATACGCAAGATTCCACGGCTGATTCGCGTGGAACGAAGATCTATACGTCGTGCAATCGTTTCAACACTCGTACGCCCGCCAGAATTACGGCTTCGTCGTCGAAACAGCGTGCCAAGAGCGCGGATATTCATTCGGTTACGTCTTCGATGGACCGTCCATATTATTATAAACACGTACCGCCTGTTTTCGAACCGAACTGTATTGAATCGATCGGCGGAAATGGGGATTCGATATCCGGCATTGATGAAACCGAACCTATGATCAGATCTGCCGTTTCAACGCCTGCATCCGCGGCCGCCATGGTGACGACGGGATTTCTCGTGCCAACGTGCAAAGCTTTACGTATGGCCGTATTGGCTTTATATCGATTGGATGATTTTGAACGTACAAAGATTGGCCAAGGATTCTTCTCTGAAGTATTCAAGGTAAGCTGAGGTTTATTTTCAATTCTGATTGGCGCAATCTGCTAGATTCGAGGTCAGGAAGCGATAGGCGTTATGGCAGGGCTTGAGCTTAGTTTGATACCGCTGCGAACAGGGGAATTCTCGGCTGATCATGCTGAGTTGGTTCGGGAGGGCAGGGTTTGGACAATCGGAGCAGCAAAGCTGTGTTTCTGGTGCGTTATTTTGTCGACGCCCAGTTTTCCTGCAGCTAATTCGGCGTTTTGTGTAATGATGCAGCAGAAGCTGCCTTGTTTGTTTTTATGCGCCTGGCACATAGGAGGCTAGTGTCTAAGAGAAAATTTATTGCTCGGCGAGGATTTCTCTGTCATCCGACTATGGGTGTTGTTGATTCTTGACACGTGGGAGGGCGCGGTTGGGTTTGGCGGTACATCAAATGCTGGCCTTCATCTAGCCGGTGCTACAGCTAATATTGATTGGCAGCGTGCACCCTCAGTTTAAAAAGCCGAAAAAAATTCGGTCGGCCAGTGCTTTATCTGATTCAGCTAATAATACCAGTGATTTTGCGCGTTTGCTTGCTTTGCTGGTGGCAATTCTATTGAAAGCGGTCTGGGCTAGTGAAGCCGAGCATACGCTTTCAGTCTGCCTGTTCGGTGGCGGCTGGTAGAGAAAACAGAAGGTGGATTTTTCTCTGGTTTTCCAGAGTCTTGGCTTCTTTGTTTATGCTCGAGCGTGTCCATCGGAAATTCGTTTTAGCTGCCGCATGTGTGAATCGATTTTTGACACTGCAGCCAGCCATGCGTAGGGATTGATGTTATGACTGAGCACATAGCAGGCGAGACTAGGGACATGAGAAATCGCGAAATTAACTGCTGCCACAAAAAGCATTGAGCTGAAAATTGAAGCGCAGCGCATATTATGGGGCTGTGTAAATAATAGCAACGTTTTTATTGCAGGTTCGACACAAGGTAACCGAAGATGAATTGGTATTGAAATTGAATACAATGAGCAGTAATCGACCAAACGTTCTACGGGAAGTTCAAACCATGCGTCGATTGAAGCATCCGAATGTGTTACGGTAAGGATAGCTATATTTTGCTGGCATGCAAATTGGCTCATGGCAAAGGCGAATCAAAACTCTTTATTTTTCAGATTCAGAGGCGTTTGCGTTGACAAGGGTCAATTGCACGCGCTGACGGAATATTGTAATGGCGGTAGTTTGGAACAATTGATCAAAGGCGGCAGTAACGCAGGTGCATCAACATTACCTCCGTTCCCGTGGTCGTTGAGGGCTAAATTGGCCGCCGATATTGCTCGTGGCATGCAATATGTGCACAGCTGTGGATATATTCATCGCGATCTAACGTCTAAAGTAAGCTTCATATTAGTTTATTTCAATAATCGAAGAAATGAATGATTCATATTTTAGAACGTTCTGCTGAAGAGAGACGATTACGGTGGAGTGCCATACCGATACACGGCTATTATCGCGGATTTTGGACTGTCGTGTAAAATTCCGAAATCTGGGTAAGTACAGCTGGCATATAAGCCATTGAAGGATTGAGCAAAATGGATTTTATTTTCAGGACGAAAGTGGCTGCTGTTGGTACGCCTTATTGGATGGCTCCTGAATGCTTAAACGACGAGATATACACCGAAATCTCGGACGTCTTCTCGTACGGCATCAATTTATGCGAGATGATCAGTCGAATCGACGCGGATCCTGATTTTATGCCCAGGACATCGGTCAGTTGAAACAGCATTTTCGTTCAACATCTGTTATTAATCAGCAATTTGTTTCAGACGTTTGGCCTGGATTACGTTCGATTCAGCGAATTGTGCCCATTGGATACGCCGGTGGATTTCTTGAAATTGGCATTCCGATGTTGTCTGGTAAGCATCTTCATTTTGCACTGCAGGCTGAGGAGTAAAATCCATCTCTTCATTTCAGATGGATCCTAATTCGAGGCCCAACTTCAATCAAATTGTGCCATTAGCGTTGAATTTGGTGAAGAGTCTCCAAGATCCACCGGCTCCAGCAGTGCTGCCTCGTCAAATCAGTCACGTTCTGGCCGCCAACGGCGTTTCACCGACTCATTACGCTACCATCGCGAATACTCCTACTTACGTTAACGATCGAGAAAATGGTTACTGTCATCGTTGCCCTATGGTCAATGGTACACGAATGCAATTGCTTCCGGCGCCGTTGAAATTGGTACGATGCCATTCGGACGTCGGTATCAGCGGCTCAGAGGATTCTCCAATGAAGAACTGTAATGATGCGGATTCAGCCATGGCCAACGATCCGTCGAGTCAATCGACACCTTCATCGGCATTGAATCGAGCTTTGGCTCATCGTATAGCCGCCGACGATCCGTTTTATAAACCGGCCGACGACGGATCTTCCGTGAATCCGTTCGCTGGTGATCAACGGTTTGCGGGTGGCAAGAAAATCGTCACGGACAGTTGTTACGCATCGCCTTCCGTGTTGGACAATTTGGATGGACCAGCGTCGAATGCACCTTTTACTGGAACTTCGCAATTGTTTCCAAATGGAATTGGATCCGCTGTACTTGGTAAGTTATTGTTGCGTAATCTTTTTGGATTGCTTTACATCGACCTCTGTTTTGCAGGTGTCACCGCAATCAGCAGACGATTCACAATGTGGAAACAGTATCAACACGGTGGCCTAACGATGGGCGGAAAACCGATATCGCCAATGCGTCGTGCTCATTCCCTACCAAATTCGCCCATATTATCATCGTCGGCCAGATCCGACGGTTTCCTTTATGTGGACGTAAAAGAAATCAACGAATGCAACGCCGCCGTGGATTCTAGCGACGAACAACACGCTGTTCAAAAGCAACAAAGTCCAAATCACGTCCAAGTTCGACGAGTGACTCAAGTATTCGAGGAGCAGGATAAATTATTCGTCGATAATCGACAGAAACAAAAGAAGAGCATGAAGAAAGCATTGACTTTATCCGCCGTGGATTCGGACGACGTGCAATTGATTGATCCGGAGAATTCTACGACGGCCGTGTTCACGTTTTGCGATACCTCGGCACCTGAACCAACCGCCGTAGAGACAGTATGCAAAGAAAATGGAACCGTGGACGTCAAATCCGATTGCCTCGACCGAATGGAGCCGTCATTGCAATTCGAGCTTCTGGAAAATCACCTGGTGTCGATTGGAGCTTCCCAAACGAAACGGAATACGTCAGTTGTGAAGAATACGGACTCGGCTGCCAGTGCATCGATGAAACGGGTCGAACGGGTAAAGCGAAGCTCGAAGAAGCACCGGAAGAAAAAAGAACGGAACGCTGGTGAATTGGACGATCCGAATGCGGCGGAGGATGAACCGAATGTGGAAGCGTCATGCGCTGGATCATTGCAAACGAGTTGCGCATTACTGTAACCATTGGAAAAAGGTAGGTGTGAATTGGCAGCTAATCAGTTGCCTCCCTGATTCTGATTTTCCCCCATTTTTTGCTCTCTGATGAGTCGCTTTTGTTTGCTCTGGTGATCCTTGAAAATACCATGAGCGAGGCTTTACCACTTCGCCTAGTCCCTGCCCTGCATGAAGTGTTTTTTCTAGCTGACTGAGATGATTCTTGATTAGGGCAAAAATCGTTCGGTACAAATTCAATATGAAAATAGGTTCTTTTTACTAGCATTTTTTTATGATCAATCCATGCAAACATAGGTTATTTGTGAGAAGATTATTCGCTTGTAATAGGATGTACTCTGATAACCTCGTTTCTTGTCTTTCTATTTTTTCACGCGGTTTTTTTGGTCGAATGCAAACCGAAATTTTTTTGAGGGGATACTGGTTTATGAGAAGGTTGTTATCTTTTTGTGTGTGTTTTTGTGATAAATTGGTGCAAGCATATCCTTGATCCCGCTTGCACAAACATGTTCAATTGGATGTGCTTTGAAAACCAAAATTTCAGATTTTTGATTCGATACAATGAGGCTTTTTCTTTTATTGAGCGAATATATACACTGCTGTTCTCTAGTGTGATTATGTACCATATTTTATGATATTTACTCGAAACCACGACTGATTTTTTTCCGATTTATTTTCGCCCTGTTCTAATTGAGGATGTTTACTTGGACTATGAATTTGCATTATTTATGAGAATATAATATGGACATGCGTAAAAATGAGATGATATACTGTAAATCGCATTATCGTGCTTATTCTGATCGATTAAATCGATCGGAATTGGGGAATTCTTTCAGCCTTGCGAGGGAGGTATACTGTAGTGACGTCACCGTGCCGTCATGGTCACGTGACCAATCACCGAAAGGCGGGCGGCGGGGCGGAGTCAGCGGTCAGTCTGCCCAATGTGCTTCGGTTGCGTAAGGTCGAATTCTTCGCATTCTCTCATGAATGAAAAATCTCGTTCCCAAATTGTTTAATTCTGGATTATGCAAAAACCGGATTCACTTCTCGAATATTCAATGGAATTCATCGCATCCAATCGCCGGTGGATTTTTATCAGCGATATTTCTAGCCCTGACCCTGGAATTACAATGAAAAACCGGACCGGCAAAATTCTTGTTTTATTCTTCGATGGAATTCGACCTTCCTGGATTTTATCAGCGTTTTATTGGATATAAAAACCGGATTTCAAATTCGTCAGGGTCATTGGAACGTGATTTACGTCAGAAATCGACCCCCGTATGGACTGGATTCTTATTTGAACGGAGAATTCCTGATAAGGAACCGGTGGAAAATGGAATTTCCAGTTCCCCCGAAAACGGGTCAAAATTCGTGTATAAAAGGACGAGCGGAGAATTGGTGGAATCATTGTACAATTCGCAGCCGTCGAAGTTTGATTATTTACGTCGTCCATCCGGTCAAGAATGAATTCCGTATTGGTATTGCTGGCTTTGGCTCCGTTCATGGTAAGTTTTTGGTGAATTTATCCAGATGCCTCTGGATTGGTCTTTGGGATTATCTCTTTCTGAGAGATGATCCCTTTTCCCAGTAGCTGGGGGATAATCCACTGGATTATCTCTTGC
>JAQIWJ010001630.1:0-10266 GCA_034695185.1 Discolaimus major
TATAAGATATGTGAAAATGAGGGGTGGTCAGTTTTCAAATGATACCCGCCTGGGTGAATGCATAGGGAAAGTCACTCTGAAAATGCAACAAACAATCATGTGATCGCATTATCCTGGAGGACGATCAAGCATGGAAAATCGATTGGTGCGGTTAAGATCGAGCTACATATTACCTCTCAATCGGATGCTTTCAGTCGCAAACATATATTTTCGCATAGATAAGCAGTAGTTCCATTACGAAACAATGTTGTCATTTAAAATGCAATCATTTGCACTCAGTCGATCGATTTTCATTCCAGCACTTCACATGGCATCGTCCCAATTAATATATATTGCGTGTTTGTTGATCACCGCGATTGCCTTTGCTCTGTTGGAATTGACGTTGTTGACCACCTTGGTCCTGGTTTCCTTGACCCAATCCTTGCTGGCCTTGTTGTCCTTGTTGGCCCTGCAGTTGACGGGCTTGTTGACGTTGTTGATCCAAATTCTGTTGGCCTTGACCGCGGCCGGATTGTGCCAAATCCTGGGTCTGTTGTTGCTTGCCGTGTTCCATTGTGGTTGATTGCTTTCTGGATTTGAATATCTGGAATGAGAATCAGTGACACCGATTACATTATGCCATAGCAGAATGCAGGGCATTGAATCAGGCTCTCTCCATTGACGACCATGAACAGGGATTGAGCGCGAAGCTACAGTAAGCACACTGGTTACAGTATGCCCCAGGAGAACTCAGGGCACTGCAGGACCCTGCAGTGAAAGCCAGTGAGCGAGCAGGCACCAGCTGACACTACAGTAAGCCTCCACCTCAGCACTCACCTTTTAGTAATTGAGCTTTAGTTGCGATCAGGAATAGATCACTGCCAATACATTCAGCATGTCCCTTTTTATATTGGTCAATGTTTATGATCAGGGTTGCTTTAAGAAATTTCTAGAAACATTCCATAAGCTAAATTTGCAAAACTGACCCAACATCCAGTGATACCCATTGACCGGTGGAAGAAAATTCCCCATTTTTCACCCTGTATCTTCTGATTTCTTGAAGGAGCAAGTGAGAAACATCGAATCTAGGCTATGATGTATGCATTGCGGACTCGGTTTTTCACCCAGTCAACAGAGGCGTGGTGTGATTTTACGCATTTTAAAGTAGAAGATTACTTGTTGATGAAAAGTTCGCAATACACATTGGAACTTTGAGTTTGGATTATTCTTGCTACTCTGTTTTGAGTCGTAAACATTCTATTTTCGCATAGATAAGAAAACCGATGGCTCTGCATGGATAATGTTGATCAAAGTTCACATTTAAGAGTCTTGGATAAAATTAGATTTGAATAATCGATTGCCAAAAACGCCCACTTTGCATTCTACCTGGGTAAAACCCACTCATTCCAGGCACATTCCTCAGAAGTCATGTGAGAAAATTGAAAAGCAACTGCGTTTCCTGTTCAGCTTTTAGAAGCAAAGCTTTCTTCAGGAAAGCTTTGCCATTTTTCTATTGCTCCAGGCGTAAACTTAGGCCGTACCATGCAAAATCCAAGTCTGATCATTCTGATCATTTGTAGTATCCAATGTTTTCATTTAAATTTTGTACAGAGCGACTGCGTCGCTTTGTACAATTCAGCCACAAATTTGCATAGATTCCCAACTAAAATAACCACCAATACCATTTTGGAATGCACTGATATCGGTTACGACAGGTCATTGGACGAAATGCTCAATAGTGGACCCATATCTTATCGAGCATCATACAGTACCCAGGGTACATTTGGCCAACGAGATCAAAATCATTATGTGAACACATCGAAGAATTATACTGATTTTGCTCCTACAATCGATACCATGAGAATAAAAGCTAATTGGAATATTACGATCAATCAAAATGGCTTTGCTGGTCTGAAGAAATTGAAACGATTGGAAATCAAGGGCACAGTTCACAGATGCTTTTATCTGGATATACATCCGGATGAATTCGTTACGAATACGCCTGGGATATCGCTGACTATTCAGAATTTAAGATTCACCGATCGAACAAATCAAGCTGTGGAGAATGTCAGAGGAAATTTGACAAGATTGCAGATTAGCAATTGCTAGATTTGCTCCTGCGATTTGTACTGGTCATGGGTCACTCTAGCTTGGTTTCACTGCGTGTAATATTGATCATATTTTACACAGAATGAAGCTATAGATATGGCATGCAGGTCTATTTTGCTGGACAATCAAGCACGCAGAGCAGATTGGTTATGTCAAAATCGATCGATCACGGCCCTATAAGAAATCGATCATTTTGATCAATACCTAAATATTGCTCATACAGAGAAATAGATTACCCATGTAAGCTAGCGAGTTATGTATAATAACGCATTGACAATGCCTCGTATGTATATTCCAGCCATGCAGTTGAAATCTACAGCTTTCTCGTCATAAAATCGAAAAGCAACTGTACAAACGTAAATCTGGATATTTCGATGTCAAACGAATCACATTGTGCTCATAGCTACAGCAAATGTTCTGCAAAAACATGCGTGGGCAAGAATGCTTGATATAAACCCTGCACTCTCGTTGACACACCATCTATATCCCCATTGGAATATTTTGCGATTGGTAATACTCGATCGATATCAATCAATATGTGTTGTAAAGCGCATGTTAACTACCATTTTGGTGAAACTAGCATGCATGCTTCAGTAGCAGAATGATATCAGCCCCACCAATCAAAAGTGATTAGTGACTTACTGGGTATTATTTTAGGAAAAATGGGCGTCACCGTTGGGTTCGTGTTCGTGATTTCTTGCCTCGTTTTCGTGACCGATTTTTGCGATGCTGGAGGGTGCGTGAGCCGTCCCCGTCGCCCCAAGACATACGGCGACCAATGCGAGGACACGTGTGAATGCGACAGACCAAATCAACTTCTTGTCTGTACATACATTATATGTTATTCTTGATGTCTGGCTTACAGTAAGAGAGCACTTGGTTCCAGGCGAGAAAGTTCACCATTTGAACACGATTCACGACAATTACGTCAATAAGGTCTGCTGCGGTCTTCCTAATACCAGGTGCACCAACGATAAACAGTGCTGCACTTTTAAGTGTAAGCTATATGCTTGATTGCTAAACATGTTGAACTATAATTAACTGCATGCTTGATTCGATTATTGTAGGTGCCAACGGAAGGTGTTCCCCAGATCCATGTAAAACGCCTCGAATGCATTGCAAGAACGCAATGGAATGTTGTCGATCTGTGAACCTACCGCAAAAATGTGAGTCCTCTGCATTATCGTCTGGTTGATCACTGTACGTTCAGTTTGCAGGCAAGCAACGAAATAAGGCAATGGAATGCTGTGTACAAGGCGGTGATATCGCGGAGAAGAAGGAGCATTGCTGCTCAAATAGGAGTAAGTATCTTGATATTATTATTATTAATTATTTGCATATAGATTTCATACTTGCGTCAAAGTGTCGGAAGCCCCACAAATATTCACCAGACATACACGGTGCATCGGTTGATAGAAGGAGCGAAACGGGGGCATTCGCAGCAGCTGAGTTTGAAGAGGATTGATTGGGCGATGTTTTATAATAAGCATGCAGTAGAAAAAAGTGCATCCCATGCTATTGGGGGTTGTTTTCGCCCAAAACATGGGCTACCATATTGAAAATATATAGCGGGATTGGTTGTCGTTCATTTGGGCTAGTCTAGTACTTGTTGAGTTGCAGATGTATCGATTTACATCTGAACTAACGTGCATGCTGTGTCGCTGCCGCCACACTCATGGTCTTTGCATTTCTTTCACTAGCAGCGCTAAAGGACTGGGTAGGTAGTAATATTGATTGCAACTATGAGGCTAAATCGATATTCCCCCATGCATGAGGATGGGGTAGTAGCTTGTCCAGTCAAACCTGTACTACTGCTTTTTAGTGCCAGTTCTTGAAAATAGTTGTCACCATTTAGCATTTGCACTTTCTCTAATTGCGTAATACTACTACATTTGGTGTACCTTCTCTCTGAACAAACGTCCCAATAACACCTGCATCT
The DNA here is from genome assembly GCA_034695185.1 of Discolaimus major. Lineage (NCBI taxonomy): Eukaryota > Metazoa > Nematoda > Enoplea > Dorylaimida > Qudsianematidae > Discolaimus > Discolaimus major. Next base: position 4,028 of record JAQIWJ010001630.1, read on the forward strand.
CTATTACTTCAATTTCCAAGAAATTTTGTATCAACCATGTTACGCTTGATTGATTGTTGCTTTATCACTATCCGCGATTCCATTGAAAAAGCCCTGATCAGCAACCTGAGCTGCTTGGACCCAAAATCACGTCAGAGGATTCTGGATATGATTCTAATCAGTAATGTAATCAGCTTGCGTAATTTACCCATATTCAGTACGCCTCAGTTTCTGCATGGTTTCACTTCACTGGATCTTCAAAATGGTAAAGTAGATGATCATGAATATCTGGATCAAATCACGAATTCATTGGCCACCATGTCTACAACTGATGAAACAATAGGTGTTGGATTAGTTGAACTGAAATTGAATCTTTATGACTGTGGTTTGGTCAATGATCAGAAAGGGTCGGTTTTCATCAATCTGAAGAGTATTTTCAATATGCTGTGTCAATGTCCGAATTTAGAATCGCTTGATTTGAAGCATTGTTGGGCGAGTCCTATTGGTGACGCCAGTGCTCAGGAGGCGATCAAGAAATCAAGTCTTTATGATCGATTTCGAGGCGCATTACGATTGCGCAATAAACTGCCTCCCTTGATGAATGGCCATGTCACAATTATCAAGAAAAAAGAAGCCATATTTAGCAAGGAATTATTACAGCCATGCTTATCCGTATTTCGGAATCTCCGAAAGCTAAAATTGAATGGATCAGGAGATTGGACATACTTCGACATCCAATCACCAATGGACGCTTTCAAAAATCTCACATCGCTGATTATAATCTCATGCGAATTAAGGGCAGACGTTTGGTCCAAGTTGGAAGATGCTGTGCGAGGGACATTGCAACATTTGCGTGTAAATCATATAAACAGTTGGGATACACGAATCATACAAGCACCGTTCCCATTTTTGAAGACACTGCATTCGACTGCAGCGATGAACGTGATCACTGAGAATCTCAAGTCATGTCCGAACTTGGAAGAAGTTTGTGTCGTTGTTTCAAGCGAGAATCAGGTTCATGACCTTATCCCTTTGACTCAGATCAAGGCCAAAGTTATTGTGGAATTTTGGCTATCATGGGAGCTGACTCATGATATTGGACATACTACGCAGATATTGAACCTGATTGGCCATAAGGTGACATCAATCGTTTGCTGGGGTTTCGAGTATACTCAACATGCGGTACGAGCACTGGAGCATGCGCTCAATGTTTGCCCAAATTTGGAAAAACTCGATTTGCGACCTGGTGGGCATGATGATGAAGATCGGATTCCAAATTATTGGAATGGATATCGTACAATCATGCAAGCATTGCATTCATTATTCATTGATCGAGAAAGAGCATCGAGATTACAGACACTGGACTTGCATGGAATATTCGAACCTATTGTTTTGGACGCCTTATTTGAAAATTGCATAAATTTGAATTCATTTGTGATCTGGGGTTGTCCACATTTGAAAGATTCGCATCTTCTCCAATGGGCTGAACGAGGGATTCAACTAGTAAACTTAGTCATTGAATATTGCGAAAATGTCAGCGAAGATGGGCTCATCGCATTATTAGAGAGTATTGGCAAGAATTTAGAGAATTTCGGATTTCATGCTGGCACCACAGAACGTTTGTCTACTGATAGAGAACGTTCAATTGAATCGTGGCGTCGATTATGGCCTGCATTGGCTGCGCATTGCCGTTTCATAAAAATTGTTCATTGTTCATATGCTTGCCCGGAAGAAATTCGTGCTAAATTTTTTAATTTACGGATAGATATAGGTTAAATTTCGATGCTGTATTGATAAGAATCAATCTGGATCTTCGATTAAAATGAATTTCGACCTTTGATCGCCTTGGTCGCTGGCTTCTACGCTTTCTGAAAAGATATGCCATCATTGCGCAATGTTGGTCTTGAGATGCACAGGCATAGAAATATTTTCAGTTTACCATCTGCTGCCCATCTGGATTTGTACCAAGACATCCATTCGTGGCAGAATTCTTTCGCATCACACATGCGCTTCAATTCGGTAGTTTTGCATAAATCCTCTGGATGAATATCGCATTTACCATCATGCGATAATATCGGTAACGAATGCACCTGAAAAATGCTTGCATTTTTTCATGGATAACTTATGTCACTAGATGCAATACTGTAAACTCCATCTTAGCGTAGAATTGATAATCACCATGTGATATGCGATTATTTGTTAGCCTTCCGAAGAGTAATGATTTTACGTCAGCAATCAATGGAATCACACCTGATTTCGATCGATGGAATCTCAATCGAATCAGCATATGATCCGATTGTCGAATCTGTCTTCTGTACGAAGTCAGTTTCCCGAAAATTCAGCCCCATTATTTGTTAGCCGTGCCAGAGATTTTGCCAAAAACACGTAATCAGGCTCGAAATTTGTGAATTTGAATCAAATGATCAGTCTGATGATGGTCATTTCGTCATTGGAGTACAGGAAGCAAAAGTTCAAGAAGTTTGAAATTTAAAAAATTCAAACCATCTTACCATCATGAATTCAATTAAGAAAATAACAATAGCATTACAAAGCCACATCTTTTCAATCTAGCAAAAGCACCAGAAATTCAACGCATTAGCCAGACATGACCGAGCATTGCGGCTAATATAAAAGCAGCTGTCCAGGTGATCAAACAAAAAGCTAGTCACCATCGCGTTCCTCTTGGTTTGAAAAATATATTTACCACTGTTTGGTAAACAAAAAAAAACTCTTATTTTTAGTCGATTATTTTTGACTGGACTGAAATTACTGGGAAAACAGTGTTTGAAATCCAATGAACCGCAGTAACAGGCAAAAAATGACATGTGATCACATGGCCATGCTACTAAATCATATGCCACATCCTTCAGGCTTCCCATCTTTCTCAGTGATCATCTTTTTAGCCAATTCGATTTGATGATGCGACAGGCCCCAATGTTTGGATTGGTCAAAATATTGATCCATAGTTCCATATCCAGCAGCATAACCATTCAATTTCGCTGCCACATGGCTGCTGATCACTTCAGGATCGGATAATTGAAGAGTGCTGAATAATTCCTTCTCTTGACGCAGTAAATATTTTTGGTGATAACTGAAATATGTGTGATTATTTTCACTGGCTGGTGCAGCTTTCTCATGCAGACATTGCGCAATCAGGCCAATCCAGATATTGCGCAATTTGCACAGTGTGATTTCAAAGCTAAAACTGCTCCTCACTCTTCAGCATTATAAAATTCCCCAATGGGCAAAATTTCGGTCTCGATTTTCTGATCCTTCTTTTTCTGCTCATTGATCATCGATTGTTCTGCCAGTTTTTTCTGGATATCATTATAGTAGAATATTGCTGAACTGAAAAATGTGGGTCATTGGAGATGATTCAATGGTCAAGGCTTGTGGCACGACCATTTTTAGGTGATGCATATCCTTCAGTGTACTGTAGAATGGTTTATGAATGATATAAATTCGGTCCACATGTTAGAAGACATCTTTTGATGCGTGCATAGCAGGATTTATACTGATAATATCTCCAATTTTACATGAAGATTAAATCATGATTATGACTATGGATCTTGAAACTTACATATATTGACGCTTATGCTTTACAGTTGGATCATGGGCATCCCAGAATCTGGCCAATAAATCCTCAAAACTGATTCTTGTAGGATCAAAATCCACTTCAATTGTCTCAATATGGTCGCCCCTGGAAAAAATTGCCATTCTGGACAGCTGATAACAAAAGCTGATTTACATAATCCCTGCATGCCAGAGATATTTATGCTAATTTTGCAAAATTAGCCAAAAACTGACAAACTCACAAATTTCTGTACTGTGGATTCTTCAATGACCCACCAGCATAACCGACTCTGGTTCGAATGACACCAGGAGCAGATGCCAAATACGCTTCGGAATGCCAAAAGCACTGTAATCCGAATGCTGCTTTCTCAGTATTCACTGTTGGTTCGAAATTAATTGGCGACATATTTGGATTGAATTGAAAAGGATTGGAAATCGCACAAGTGGTGGAAATTGCACTGTTCTGGCAGGAACTGTATCGCAAAGGCCAGTGTCTATCCTTGGACTGATAAGAATCTTTCAACGACGAAATGGATGTCAAGCAATGAAGAAGGTGCAGTAGAAAGTAAACATGAATCTGAAGATGTCCTTGAAGTAGAATCATGGCGAAAGTGATGCAAAATTTTCGCCACTTTGCACCAGTGTGTAGAGCCAAATAGTCATCAACCAGGCCAGCCAATGTCTTTGCTGTGCAGATTCCATCTGTTTTCAAAATATCATTGGAAACTGGTTTTCAGTCTTTCCCATAGATTGATTATCAGTGCATACAAAAATCAATAAATCACGTCTTGCATCAGCGAATAATTTGAATGCTGAAGTTACAAATAGCCTATTGCAAGTGATCTTGAAAGCATGAATTGAAGATCATTGTTGCTGAAATTCTTTCCAGCATCTGCATTTCATGGTTTGATAAAAGTGTTGGTAGATGAGATGAACGGGCAAAGAAAGCTGAACATGGGTGTGTCAACTGGTACATAATCATGGTTAAAATTGCTGAAAGCATGAAAGGCTAACTAATGACATTGCCAAATGTCATTTGGTGGCTGGACAGCCATGTCATTTTGGTCTTGGCTCATATAGAAGTGATTGCTCGAAGGTCATGCTGTGCTAGAGTATGATTCAAAGAATGATGAACACAGCATGTCCCAAGCGTAATTTATTCCAAATCTGCTCGAGCTTTCCATCATGCAGAAAGCTTGATATCATCTGTGCCTTCAACCTGAACGTCGCTTCTTTTGAACCTTGCGCCTCGTATTTTCTCCCGACCCCGTACAATCCCTGGCTCCTTCCAGGACGGTCAAGCTGTGAACGGAGATAAGGTGGCAAAATTTCGCGGTTGCACCGCTCAAGGCTTAACAGTATGGGTATTGCTTGTTTCGACACCATGATATACAATTCAGGAAGTCGTCAGTTTTTGATATTCGGAAGAAAGGCGAAAAGTTGGGACAAAATGCCCAGCTACCTGTAATAAGCGTTGAATATAATCACGGCTGTGTACAAACCTTGATTCGTTTCTTTACCATTCCAGGTAGCCTTGGAGCCGTCATCATTTAGGCCGTGAATGGCACGTCCGTTGCGATCGGCGCATCCCCAGTATTCCCGCCCTTCTTTACTGATATCTAATAAGGGAGAAGTAACTAGAGTATCCAAAAACTAGACTTTTCATCTTACAACAATCTTGTTCCCTCGCACTTCCGATCGACGGCAGATCCTGACTGTTAGATGACGAAAAGAAGACAGATGCAATCAAAGTAGCCAATACAATCTGGCACATGTGGATCATGGTTCTCAAGTGGTTACAGTATGACTAGCCAAAATAGACCTTGGCAGGCGTGCAATGACAAGAATAAAAGTGCCCTTGGTTTTAAAAGGCCAGAAATATTTGCATTCAAATAGTCACAGGCCGATGATCATGAATGATTAGCATTTTGTAATTGTAATGCAAAATCCTATTGGAAATGCTTGACTTAACTCCAATTCAAATTTAAAAGAGATCTGAATATGCTTGATTATGTCGGTTTTTCATGTAATAAAATTTGTATGAAAATTTGCATCAAAATTGGAAGTAAAATTGAGGTTGAATGCACAGATTCAGTTAATGTTAGTAGATCAAAATCGTGCAATAGAAATTTTATCAGAGCATTTATCACACGACTGGCTTTGCTAAATACCATTACGTTATGCTGTCATGGATAAGTGACCAATTTGAATGCTATGACAAAAAAAAGGTTTCGAGGGTATCTAGTCAAATATAATAGCTTACATATGTAATTATCGCCTGGGCTTTTATGAAAGCTATTTATTCAAATACCTATGCTCCCATGATCAATGCACTATTAATTGGCATCATCCAAATCTGATATGGATATCCTGCGTCAAGTATGATCCAAAAATTATTGGCACTTTGCTTTCTGTATGTATGCAGTATACCTAGATAATTATCAACCAGGCCAGACAATATCTTTGCTGTCCAGATCCAGGGAGACTCAGGTTTCCATAGACACATTCGCAGTGCCCCAAATTTAAATTCCCGCCCCGCAAACCTATTGCACATTTACCTCGATCGGGCACCCCGCAGGAAAATCCATCCATTGAAACCATAGCCACATCTCAAGGCATGTTTATACTCGCTGGGGTGAGGTGAAAATGGGGGTGGGGGTGAAATCTTGGGGCGAAACGGTTCGAGC
>JAQIWJ010001631.1:0-10258 GCA_034695185.1 Discolaimus major
AGGTGTGACCATTGGTATCCTTCGTTTATATGGTGTAAATGGCGCATCAAATGAGACCTCATAACATGCTGATCAATTTGCAACCATTTGGATTAGTTCAACTTGCTTAGCTATGTGAAAATTTGTTTTGAAAACTTTTGACCACCTGTGGTCAAGCATTATGGTCTCTTTTTAGCCACCTGTTTGTTGCAGGAAGCAAGAACTGGTAGATTTTGATCAAGGATAGTATGAGCTACCATTTGATATGCCACTCGCCCTCCTAAACAGTGGTCAAACAATGGTCATTTTTCAGCTGTGATGTCCAATTGCAGGCCAGCCAGTGGATATGAACAGCTATGGACCATTGATCGTTCATGATACAAGGTGAGCTCTATCTTTTAGACTAGATTTGGTGTCAATCGCCGTTGGTCATTGTTCAGAGTCCCTTGTTAAACTTGTCATAAGCAGCAGAAACATTATTATCACGCTTGTGCGCACAATTACTGTCTCCGCAGGCTGGAGGTTCTGCGGGCTGCGGGTTCTCCCTAGGTAATAAAAAACAGGGTTTACACGTGGTAAAACAAACGACGAGTGGTGGATACTTGTCAGATCAACGAGAGTTGCACTTTGCTGGTACAGTCTTATTAGCAATGAAAGTGCGAGTTCCCTGGGTAAACATGGAGTTCTTATCAGCTAGAGCAATAGAGCTGAACAAAGGGGGAATCGTGTTTTCTACTGCCAAAATGTAGCCACCTGATGGTGAAAATCCATGCTGGCCAGATTGAATCTGGTTATGCCTAGCGGGCAGGTGGAAATCAACATTGACTTTCCACTTCCAGGCGTGAGAACATAATCTAATCGAACTTCCCAAAAGATAATGGAACTCGCATCTTTCATTTAAGAAGACTGTATAGTATATTTGCTAGTTCCCAGTCGAAACCAGCCCCAATTCAGCACACGATTTGGATGATATCAACAATCGTAAATATGTTGAAAATATTGAAATCCAAATTCTTTCTATTCATTGTCGTCTGTTTATTCCTGTTCATTATCGCTCGATATTATGCACCGTTCGACGGATGGAATTTCGATATTACATTATCCAATCGATATCCATCCACGTTGATCTTTGAAATCGACGTGCCCAATTGCAACTACACCATTCTGAATTTCAACCTTACCAACATCATTGTACTACCATTCGAAGATTTCTTCATCCCTTCCAAATATGATTCGTGTCAAATCGATCATCGATCATTATCCATGGCTCTGATCGTACCCACGAAAATGTACACCGAATTTCGTCCTATACTCTCGTTGGAAGGATTGATGGATTTAGCGATCGTCTTGCGGTCGTACGATTGGTTGAACTCCGTATCCGGCGCATCGATCGTATTGAATCCAGGCGAATCACCCGTGTGTTCAATAGTTCAATCGAATTTTACATTAAATATGAACACGAGTTATTCCGTATTTCAAAATGGGATGCACAATTTGACCGTACGTCAAGATACGAAAGGAGTAGGGGTTCATATTCGACCTCTGATCGATCGTGTTACGCGTGCGATTTATTACCCGACGTATTCTTGATCAAATTGGCGTCGATCAATACGTGGGGATTGGAGAAAATGCACGAAACTGCTAGGATCGCATTATTTCTCAATATGATCGGTCGATCGGCGTATTGCCCCCATATTCAGATATCGATTGCGAAACGTGAAATCGACGAATTCAAATTGACTTGCAATCAATTGAGAACGATCTGGGATGGTCATTTCTTGACGTTGCCTCGAGAATTGGGTATTTATCGATTAATTCTACGCGATCATCGGACGCCTGATCGAACGTGGGAATATTGGTTAGGATGTACGTGGTCGAGATTAGCCTGGGATGCTCATTCGCCTGTGCATTGCGCCAATTGGATTCGTCAATATCTGAACGATATAGTGGAAATATTGCAACAGAAAATGAATATCGATTATCGGATCATCGAAGGGTCGTTATTGGGCGCTGTTAGGGATGGTGATGTTATACCGTGGTGAGTAATAATTAACATTGATCTGACAAGGGACGCTACATAGTTAGGTGCCACATTAGAACCGAGATAAAGAAGTGGCTGTTTGATAGAGTCTGACATGCTGAATCTGAAAATCGCACTCTTAGCTGCTACATTTGCCTGGTCAGCTGGGAAATGACCATCAAAGTGGACAACTGACCAGAGCCAAATGGACCAAGAAGCACATCGAATGAAAGCCAAATCTGTCCACAACATAGGCAAATGCTGCCTGGTTTGGTAGAAAATGGCCACTGACCACTCAGAAAACAGGGAACGAGCTGCCCATTGACTAGTTTGGCTACAGTTTGCATGTCTACTTCACTGGTCATTATCTGGTCACCAAGGCAAATGTAGCACGAATAAACATCAAATTCTTGCTCAGCATACAATAAGTCATATCTCAGTAAAATTGGAATATGGCACCTCACTAAAGCCTGTTTTTAATGACCTTAGGAAATACTGTAACCGCTCTGGCGAATGGCATTATTTTGTTTGCAAGATCAGGAAAATTCAGATTAACATTGATTTGATCCCGATCACAATATCTGGATGGCCATTCGCATTGAGTGATTTTTTATAACAATCATTTTAAGGTTATAGCATGATTTCATCATGATTATGTCTGCATTGTTAGCGAAAATTGATGGATATTTTTTTCCAGGAGCGTCGATGCTGATATATCAGTGGAAAATTCGGGCACAGACGAGTTAGCTAAGAAAATTTGGCCTCAACTTTCAAAACTCAGTGAATGGAGATATTCGAATTTGGCCAGGTGGGTTACGTATATGTTCCTAAAATTGCGACGTGATCATGTGGTTAAAAGGGATTAGGCCTTGGCTGGCGTATGCACCTGATCACAGCCTGATCAATCAGATCGAATATTTATTCAAAGCACAATATGTCTCAGAATTCAAAACTAAGCATCGCCTTTTTCAGAGACGGCTTATCGCATTATGCACCATTGAGGGCATTCCCAAATTTCCCAATCAAATTGACCACCTTCAAGAACGATACATCGGTAGACGATTTGAATCGATCCAATCTAATCGATCGTATCATCAATGAAAGCATCTCGACCGGTGCTCTATTCTCATCGGACGATGATTGGAAATTGTCAGGTTATGTGGATTTATATGAAACAAATGGTTAAATTCGTGTGCGAAGAAATATTACGAGAAGAACGAATGGCATTACGTCAATATCGGGAATCGACGGTACAAAACTATACGTCAAAAAGTGGAATATTTGAAGTGCGAATACGGTAATGATACTTGGAGTAAACCGCCAAAAGGATTTTCCAATTGGAATCATTTCAAATATGCTGCATAATATTTAGGCTTTCTCAACCGCGTTTATTCTTTTTCCCTTTTTTGGTCGTCTGATGGAGAAATTTTGAGTGGTCACTAAAAATGTATTCGTGATGAAATTTATCTTGATTTATGAAAACGTGTCTTCTTGTGATAAGCATCATGATTTATGATCAATTTTGCGAATATGTGTAGATGGCATACTATAGCCGCTTTATGCATAATTACATACATGAAGGCATGAATGTCGACTCGTTAATTCTTAGGCTGAAAACATACTTCAGCTTTTTTGCGCTTGGCTTGGCTTGATTTTGCTCCGCCCCCTATCCTTCACTGTGGGTGACGTCACGCTGAACCTTATTTTACCCCGCGCACATCAGCTTGGACTAGCGTTTTTCTGGAAGTATGTTTTCAGCCTAATAAGCTTGTAATGCTATCGTAGTCTAGAATTCTTAATCCGAAATATGCAACGATTCATGCATCAATGCGAAAGAAACCTGAAATCGATGCTAACCATGAATAGCCCCTTTTTCCAAGATGTAATCCTCAATTTCACAACTTTATTCTTCAAATGTCACAAGTGTAATTCGTTCTCCTAAAGCAATTCACAATTTGATGCAAATCAAACGGATAAAAATCTGGCAACCCTCATTTTAGAATTTGAATTCTTATCCGTAACTCACAATACGAAGTCAAAAATATCGCAATTTTTAAAAGTAACACAGTTTGGCATGGCTGCATTTCGATTAATACGCATTTCGAAATCAATTATTTGTTAGCCGTGTGTCAAAATGAGGGATCAGACAATGATGGTTTCCTTTTAATGCTGTTTTCAAACCATGCTTTCGTGTCACTCACATAATTATCACATGTTAAACTCCATCACAGATAAAATATGATCTATCAAAGTGACATCCACGTTATCAATGACCAATAATTTGAAAAATCTAATAAGAGTTACACAGCTACATTGATATCAATAAAACCATTGTATCAGTAAAACAAGATTCTTTTATACCTCTGGGAGATGACATTGATCAAATTACATTCTCGGAATTCGGTTGACATCCAGACGCACCACGAGGAGGTATCCGAGATTTGCATCCATTCAGCAATTTCAGCAATTCCTGAATTAACTTAACAATTCACTGTTTCAGCAGTAATTTCAGCATTTCACCATATGATGTGCTATGGATTAGAAGCCTTCTCCGGCATTTGCCAGAGTTGCTTCAAAAACATAGGCGAATTCCTGCTTTGACATATAACCACTGCCAAATATATCGTTTGTAGCAGCACTTTCATAGTGCTTGCATATCTGTTTTCCACTATATTTAAAACCAGCCATTTCCATTTTCTCATTGATCGAACAGCAATATGGGTCTGATTTGTATTGGTCCTTTGTTACATAATTCATTTTCTGGCCCCTGTATTGAAAGTAATGGGAATCATAAGAAGCAATCATAATTGCTGCTTTTATGGCACCGTTCTTAGCCAAAGCATTTTGCAAGCTTCCATTTTTCAATTCCTTTGCATGGCACGACCAGAATTTGCCATCAGTTTTCGTGTTTTCATTGAGAACCTTAGGCGGTAGTGTAATTTCTGTGCCTTTCGACGCCTCCAGGTGCCAAGTGACGAAAATCTTCCATTTATCGACTACCACGAATACGCAGTAGTCTGGATTTCCAATCCAATGGTACACACTATTATAGTTGTCGTCCTTATATGGTTCGAAACCGAATACGTAAAAATTGATGCCACGGAATTGGTCCTTCAGAGATGCATCGACCTTACCCAAAATTTCATCCTTCTCCTTCTTTTGTGCATCGTTATAAGCCGTCTTCACTATTCCTTCCACCTTGTACTGCCATCCGTACAAGTACTGATCGTACGCATCTAATAAGGCTCGAAAGATTTTCCTGGTCGTTCTCGACGCTTCGGCTCCTTTCAAGGCTCGAAATGCTGCGTTTCCGTAACCGGTGCTGTCCTCGGAAAGACATCCAGTCGTTGCGAGTAGGCCGATCTTCATGGCGTCCATTGAAAGGAGAAATATGACTTCTTAGACTTCATCCGGTTTCTGATCCTTGGCCCATTCCGCGATGGCTTTTGTGAACGTGTTTCGACCATCCCTCGGGAAGTAGTAGGCTTCCAATCTGTCGATTAGTACGCCCGGCATGAATTGCCCGTTCGGATTGCAAGCAGCTCGAAGTGTTTCCTGCATCCCGTAGATATCTTTATTCAGTCCACAGCCATCTTCGTGCGCCTGTAGTAGCAAGTCTAACGGTATACGTATATCTTGGTCATAGATGATCCGATTCGTATGATATTGTATACTCGATTCGATCTTCTCTTTTATCTCATTCTTTGACTCGATAATCATACGTTCCACGATATCGAAACGATTGTGCATTTCGTGGAATCCTTTCTGCACTGCGTTGAATACGTCGGCTATACCTGTTTCGTCGCGCAAAGATAAGAATGCGGATACGCTTCCAGCTATGGGTCCGAAGAATTTGCCAACATTTCCGAGAAAATTCAAGACAGTTTTCAATTTCTTCCAAAACCCCTCCCGAAGCTTTCGCAACGCTGACAACGCTGTCCCTCATCTTCGTGGCGATCTCGGTTACTTCGTCGCCTGACTTTTGCGTGAATTCCTGTAGGAAGTCGCCTGTGGATTGCGCGATTCCCATGTACTTTTCCATGTATTCAGCTGGTCCGGGGGTTATTGCTGATGGTGCAGCACCTGGGCTGCGTCCCTCTGTGGTATCAGATGATGCAATAGCCTGCCTGTTAACTTTCTTGCCCATTGTAGCGTTCAATGTTTCGAATGAATTCCAATTGACCACAACAGCAACCTTGTCCGTGTCCAGTGGGATGTACAACGATGTTGACCCGTTTAACACTCGTGCATCACGAGCATATTGATCCTGGTAAATGTGGACGCGAAATTTGCACCAGTAATATTTCTCGTTCAAATACGCGCTCAAACTCGAATGATGAGCAGCTGACCAGGGCAAATTCGGATTACTGTTGACTTTAGAAAATTCTTTGATGTCTTGTTCAAGCTGCACCTGATGCCAAGCATTGAAAATGTGCCTTTCAGCTTGGATAAGTGATTGGATCGTGGACCACACGTCTCAGTTGATCAGCTCTGTCTTATCCAAATTCTTGCACGAAACACCTTGGATGATTTGGTAGCCGATGAGGTCGCCTATCAGGACTTTCGACCAATGAAGGAATCGCCTTCGATCGTACGCTGGAGATAGAGATTCTGAGAGTTGTTTTGATGTCTGTGCTGTCAGGGATACGACAGTAGAACGAATTGTTTCCAAACCAACCATATCCTTGTCACAGTCTGGACGAAAATAGGCTTTCATACCAGGCGTTTCTGCGGTCAGAGTAAAATTCATCAATAGGTCTTTCAGAAGTTTTCGTGCATTGTGATAATCCGTTGAGAATTGCGTGTTGCTCATCCAGCTCTGCTTGATGGTCACGACGAGGCGACGCAAATTTGCGTGGAATTTTCGCGTTCCTTTGTTCATCTGTATCGATGAACGTATGATTTCTAAATCGGACGAAGATATGGTCAGTTTTTCCTGCTCCAAGTAAGCTAGATTCGTGTATTCTTCTTCTTGTTCCAAGAATAGGCTGACGAAATTGATCAGGCGCATGTTCAGGTAATTCCAATCCGTATCTGTAAAAATATCTCAGGTGAGTTTTCTAAAATTTCGATTCAGCTGATGCTTACCTTCTTTTTGCTCAAGATTACTTCTATGCTTGTCAAGGAAAGATAAAATATTCGTCCACGTAGTCATAGTCAGGGCTTTTGATGACTTCGAATCGATTACTACACAGGCTTCTTGTACAACCATTGTCGCAATCGTATCGCCCAACAGAAACTTGACAATCTGTATCCAAAGCGGTCGTGTGAATTTCCATTGTTCGGATGCCTTTTTCAAAATTTCGACTGTCGGTAGCAATGAGGAATAGTCGTCTTTGCATTGGTTCTTGAAATTTTCCAGTGACTCTTTTGATTGAGAAATCATGAACGTTTGCATCGATTTGAGGGCTGAGTACAATTTGTCTCGTTTGCCCGTTAATTCTTGACCGTTGGGTTCGGATGGATTCAGCAGCTTTCTAATGAATTCGTTCGTCCGATTGCACAGTTTGACCCAATCGATGCCAATGATTGGTAATGTTGCTTTCTTTGAATACCAGGCCATTGCTCCTTTTGCTCCAAATGGATATATCGCATGAATCATGAATTTGTCCAGATTGAATGTGCGAACGTCAGAATTGAGCAGGGATTCGGCGTGATCAAGGAAATCGATGAATGTCGCCATCGCATCAAGACTGCTTCCTTTCTTTGGCTGGTCTACCTGCGATTCCGCTGATTCCTGAGCCGTTTGTCTCAGTTGGCGGCGGTGATCCCTGTTGTTGGACCTTGCATCCACTGAAAGCAATGCAATTGTGCACTTTTCACTGCTTTTATGGATTCATGAGATTTTTAGAAAAGGGATTACAAGTTCAGGTTTTTAAGCAAACGTTGCCAGATGCATCAGCCAGTATTGAAACTGGTATAGGTGTTATTTTGCCCACCAATACTGCAAGCAAGCCATGGCGACCCTTGACACCCATTCTGTGAATGCACAAACCCAGATCAGGCTATGCACAGAGCACTCAAGAAAGGATTTATGCGGAAAATGGCTGGACCAGCGGATTGAAATTCCTAAAATGTTCAAGGAAGGACCTAACAAGTGATGCGGTGAAAATAAGTTTGCCTGGAAATGCAATATGCTAGTTTTAACGCAAGTATTTCCAAAAAGTTCTACAGAAATGCCTGACTAATTAGCTGACCCGGTGGTCCGCATTATTGCTGGCGGCGGAAACTCGAGGCCATCCAAAATAAGCAAGAGAAGCTAGGCTAGCTTAGCAATTGTCTAATTTCTCAGAATATGGTCAAATGCACCTGAATAGAAGACAGTGACCATAAAAGCAGCCACGACTGACACAGGCAGGGACCTGCAGTGTTAATTAGCTAACTCATGGATTTACAAATGGACGAAACGCCTGATTATTTTCCAAAATTCTAAATTCCAAAGCATTTCTCAAAAGAAACATTCTTATGACTTCCATTTCATAATGAGGTGAAAAATATTTGCAAAGAAAGCCACACACAAAAAAGCTGCGCTTTGTTTTCATCCCACAGTCATGGTTTGCAAAGTTTCGTCTGTGAAAAGCTACCTGCGCAGTTATCGGAAAGCTGTGACGACCAGAACCAAAAAGCGATTTTCTAGAAAATGGCGTTATCAAATAAAAGTTTGAGAAGAAATGCTACGCTCCTAATGCAGCTAGTAAAAGTGGCGAAGCACCTGCTGTGATGTGTTATACCTAATAACAAATTCCTTCTCAATCTAATGATAAAGCAGATAAACTGACAAAACAAAAAATTTCCCAATGGTATTCTTTCATGAAAAGCCACAAACCTTTGTAGCTAATAGCATAATTTACGAAAATGCTAGTAATCACCCTTCTAAAAGCCATTCAGGATTTCAAAGAGGCATGAGAATTTCTCAAGAACAAAAAAGCAACGGCTAGTGTAATTATTGAATTTTGAAGCGAATTTTTCAGTCATTCGCTCATGATAAAATTCCGGTTCATAAAAATTGGGATCTCTACTGAATCCAAGAATAAGCGAAGTCGGTAAAAGAGGCATGGAAAATTCCTCACAACTATTTCTCCATAAATCTAGTGAAAACATCCTCAATTTTAATTGCTCTTTTCCAGAGTATTTTCCAAGAAAAGTTCCCCTCCTCAATCCTCCTATGGCATTTCCACCTCGCATAACACGCCACACCTTACGGCTAACGGCATCACAACGCACGCTAAGTATATACCCGCTTGGACAAAACTTTACTCCGTCAGCCCCGTGTATCACGCTCAACACAGGAACGAAAAGTAGCCGCAGTAGGGCTGGCGGCCGACGCCGCCAGCAAAAAGGAATCCATTTATCCTAAAAATAGGTAGGAAGGAATGCCGACAATACCATGAAAATTATTGATTAAAGTGAAAATTAAATCGAATATCAAAAGAGGGTCCCATGGCCGGGGAATGAATGCGGAAAGAGAATGCCTTTCGATTGGGAAAAAGCATTGAATAATTTGGTTGACTATTGTAGCATTGGAGTGGACAACATGGATGTATGGAAAATATTCAAACACGACTCTCGGATAGCATATATTCCTATCCTTGCGATTGCATAACAACAGCACCCCCCCCCCCGCCCCATGCCTGTATAAGATCTATCCAAACTAGCAAAAACATCGATATACTGTAGCTTACATGATTCCTGATCAATTTTCACATGATCTTGATTGGTGATAGAATCGTCTGTTGGTGCGCCTTGATCTGGACGCACGGATCCATTGGAGGGGCCAAGATCGCCTGGGTCTAAATCAGCCATAACGGCAATGATGACATGAAGACAAAACAGTATCACGAGAAATTTTTCCATAATCAAATTCCAAATGGATTTGAATTGTGAAGAATCCTTTTTGTCGATCCTTATTATATTTAACAGATACAATGGTAATGGGTACCCCCTCGCATACCTAGCCATGTGTATTCACCTTTCTTCCAGCGATGGAAAATGCCTGAGTTAACAAATGATCTAAACATTCCCCCATCTCAAGATTCGATAATCCTTTGCACATAGATTTAGCATAGCAAATTGTACGAAGGCACTTGAAATGTCCCCATATACAGGGTGAGTATAAAGTAACTTCACCACTTCAAAATCGATTTTCTCGAAATATATAATCGATAATGAGCTGAAATTTGAATTTAGCTTCAGTGAGGCATGCGGAACAAAATTTTCGTGATCACTGACCAATGGGTATTGGTCACTCAAAAGTGACCG
>JAQIWJ010001632.1:0-10251 GCA_034695185.1 Discolaimus major
CTTGTATCAGAAATCGATCATTTTGACCGACTTGAAATTGCAAAACTAATAGCACCATTGTGATAAGCGTGTCAAACTATCCCAGAAAACATGCTGCCAGTGCAGTTGTCATGTAAATTGGTGATTTTGAAATTTGAAATTTGCCCATCCTTGACTCGGGATGATTGATCGACAATATTTTGATAGAAATGTAAGCTAGATATGGCGTTTGGGAACATTGTAACGAGACAATCGACTACGGATGGGCAATTGATTGGTGAAATCAAAATCAAGCTGTGGCATCCCTATCGCAAATTGAGCATTGTGATCAAATCCCTAAATATCGATCGCACGGTGTGTAAATTTGATTGTTAAATTCAGCATGCAGAATTGTCTCAGAGAATGTGCATTTTGTGCAATAAGCATATTTCAGAATCTTCAATTTTTGAATTGCCAGTGCTATTTCAAATGATTTTCAACCAGTGATTTCTGATGAAATATAAAGGAACAAACGTTGTGTAGATGTTTTCCAGAATATCCACGGCGGTGCATTCATCGATCACGATTTGGGGGGTTGCTTTTCTGTAGAGGGGTCAAACGGGAAGATTGGTAGGACATTTGGCATCATTTGGCTAAAATGCCATTCATTTTGTTTAGCATTGAAAACCAAGAGAAAACGGTTTCTCAAGTGCAGGAATCAAGATGTTTTTCATGTGATTAATTGACCTGAACTATTTTCGCAGTTCTAAATCCAAGCAAACCCTGTCGAATTGTGAACCACATGAAGGTCTCTAAAACGACTGAAGACGATGCTAAAACTATTTCAATTGAACTGCCAGATGCTAGTAAACTGAAAAATAGTTAGCGGTGGATCATTGACATTGGAATTAGAGTACCCATCCAGAAGAAAATTCAGTCGTCGAATTTCACTGTAAAGCAGCAATGGCAAATGTCGAAAAAATCATTTCTTGGGCTGTAATTGTTATCACGATCATATTGGGAATATTAGTCTTGATAACTGGTGTACCGACCATATCCTTGTATCACTCCGATCAGAACTCAAGCAACCATCATGAAAGTGAAAGAAGCATTTCCATTTCTGAACAGGGAG
This sequence comes from Discolaimus major, assembly GCA_034695185.1. Lineage (NCBI taxonomy): Eukaryota > Metazoa > Nematoda > Enoplea > Dorylaimida > Qudsianematidae > Discolaimus > Discolaimus major. The sequence goes on from JAQIWJ010001632.1 coordinate 1,091, forward strand.
GTGATGCGAATGTGTCTGAATTACGGCGATAAGACCATGATTGATGAAATTTGGCCGAATGAGGATGAAGAAGCTTACACCTTATCTGATCAGCGATTCAATTATGAACTTGCTATTAATGATCTGATGGTCCGTATCCAAAATAGGAAGTATGATCCAGCCACATTCGCTGATCAAATGCTGATGATGATCGTTGGAAACGCGATCACAGAAATGGATTCAATGGCCAAATCTTGTGCAAGGGTATGTAACAAAATCTTCCATGTTTCTTTTCCAATGCATGAACCTAGGCGGGGACAAGTTGTCTGTCGGTTGATAAAAGGTCACATCCGCTATCTTCTTCCTATGTAATTAAAATGGAATCAGCTGGATTCACGCTTTTGATTGATGCCATTCATGCCGCTTATCGGTCATTTTTCAAGTAACACAGGTTGAGCATGGCTGTATATTCGCGTGCTTCATTGTGCAGGAAATTTATCCACATCCCATCCATATCCATCATACTTCTGTGTAAAAATATCATTGATCACTGATTCTGTGTGCAGGATAGGCATTTTTCAAAATCTCCAAATATAGGTGATTGGCGTGATCAGTGCACAAAAGCGTGTTTTCCAATATAATTTGACATGCTGAGCATCGTGTTATCATAATAGCATTCCAAGAATGCATAAAAAATTGACCAGAAGTATCGCTTTCTGATACAAGCCTTATCATTCAGTTTCGACAACGTCAATCGATGGAGCATATATTCGAATCTACAGGAAGTTCCTTTATTTTCTAAAAAGGTCATGTACGAATCTGAAGGATAGCTCTAGATCGAAATTTCGAAAATCGATATGTTCTCCAAATGCATTTTTTATGGAATAACTAAGCATGCTAATTCCAATAAGCACGCGTATTTTAAAATCTGAATAATATTTACAGACTTGATAAGAAATATCGATTTCCGATATATCGCTCTCTAGTCGATCTGAACAGCATCAGGTGGTGATGAGCGTAATCGGTTGGCCATATTGTGGCCATAAATGTGGATTGGCCGCACCTACTCCAATTTTACCTTCGAGAAATTCTTGTGAGGATTGGGAAATAATTGCGCAAATTTTCATTCAATCACACAGCAGAACAAATGTTGTGCTCAAAAAATAATCATGCGAAAAAGTGATGTATTACTGAAAATGCAATTTTTTGACAGCTTCTGCAGCAAGAACTGTGAGGTTTCATGAGAAACAGATGTGACCAAAGCGACAAAAGTATTTGAAATTGAGGGTGGTCGATTGCAGGAATTCCTGTTTGGGTGAATACACAGGGAAAGCCACTCTAAAAATGCACCTGTAAAATAGTTGACCATCACCATCAGATCTGTCTAATGACCACAATTTTTTAGGGTGATTACGTTGTGTGCAAAAAGATGGAAAGATTCCGCGCCCTAGATGGACTTCTGAAAGATGCATCTTTCCCTGGATTATTGGATAATGTTTCGAGTCATATATGGAAGAGTTTGATTTTCTCACCTGGATACAGTTTCGTCAATGGCCAGATGACCATCGAGAGCCCGTTCGAAATTTGTTTCCACGTTCATCTGCCGAAGCTTTTGAACCTCCAGCATCCATCCGTATGATTTTACCTGATCATTCATCGTTGGATGCCTTCAATTGAGCTGACGTTTGCCGACGACATCCATACGTTTGATGCTGATGAATTTGGTTCCAGGAAAATTTATGTCAGCATAAAGAACTCTGGCGTTTATGACAGGTCGATAATTCTGGATGCAAAGACCGTCAAATGCTTGGTCAGAGTTCAGATGAGATGACACAGGAAATGGAACTTTTCATTTAGCGAATGCAAATGTACACCGTTTTCGGTGAGACATCCAATTTCAAAATCAGGTAAGGAGCACTTGCATTTGTGACCAAAATAACCATCATGCATGTTCTGCGCATGAGAAGCTCTTTGAGCAAGCTGTGGCTGATAAACGCCCAGAATCCATGCCTGCAGCAGACCCTCACCACTAAACTTTTCATGAATGCACGACCATATGAGATTATTGAGGCTCCTGGCTTTTTTGCACTGCTGACAGCTGGTTTTGTGTTGAGGTATCACAATGAAAATTTCTGAAGCTAATAATCAAGTTCTGTTTCAGGGCCCCTGGATCCAAACAACAAAATCTGTTCACATGCTGCTTATAAGAAGTGCCTAAAAGGTCGGATCAGCTTGGGGCGTTATGAATATTCTCCTTGCTCAGTTTCAAAGAATTTGTATTTGCCTATGGTGACCACAGTCAGCAAACCGATTTGTGCGCGCAATGGTGGGACCAGTATTTGTTCGCCAATCAAAATTATCATCACATGCAACGAGCGGACCTACATGCTTCATGAAGAGAGGCTGCTGATCGACCGACCCCGACTGGTTTCCTTACTTGGTGGTTGCTGCAGTTTTTACCTTGGTCTGAACTGCTTTCGGGCGTTGATGATAGTCAGCAATTTTGCGAAGAATCTGTAACGAAAACGCACTGGTAAATCGACGCCTGAACAAGATTTGTTGAATCGCGTGGGACGTTTGGAGAAGAAAATATTGCACGTCCGTCATGGACCAAACGATGAACCCGGAAATCACAGCATGAGGCGCACCTGCAGTGAAGATGACCTGACCCGCTATCATATCACTGGGCAGGCGGGCGTTCAAATCAGTGAAACTGCTTTGTACAAGCAATATTTCATTTTTCATCTTGCCTAGAAATGCTGGGAAATCCAAAATTATATTGGCGTACAATCACATTTCACTTACTGGAAGCAAACCCTTGTTCTCGAAAATTGATGCTGTGGAATTATGGACAGGAACAAATATGTCAGGACCTTTTTCGTTCTTGTATTTATATTCATATGCCTAGCTTGTCGGTTTTTGTGAGATTCAAATTTTCAAAGGAATAAATCAAATTCTGAATGCTTGTCACGCTTCAGTAAATTTGCATATACTACAGGTGTGAGTGTGAATTTCTAATGCCAATTGTATATTGTTTGAGCAATGCCGACACAATATGACAACATTTTTCTGATATTTTCTTGCATGTCATAAATGATTCCTGCCATTAATCAGCTTATTTGAAATAGAATTATCATCAGCACTAACCAATGTATATTTGAACAATATCGCCAAATGCAATCACTAGGAATACGTCCTTATCAGGAAAAATTTGCAGCTTTGCATTTCATAACCATGAGACTGCATAATTTCTTATGCAAATTTCTGAAAATGCCCAACATACTTTTCCAATAACCAAACCACTGCATTGCGTTGGTTTCCCTCATCAGTCGTTCCAAGTGACTGATCTTGGAACTAGTAAACCAAGTCATTGTAAAAACCAGTTTCTTCAACGCATCTTCTCATTCTTCAACACGCAATCATCTCTCTAACCAGGCGAGTTATCCAAGCGGAAACCGCTTCTATTACACAGTCAATATGGCTTCGAAGTTTTGAATAAACAGAGCGTGTGATTGTAAAAGTTGATTTTCACAGTTCAATGGCGGAATGGCGAAACAATTTACGCCATTTTTATGGTTATGCAAAAACAAGAATTTTACTTCGCTTCGATGGCATGAAGCATTGACCTAAACTCGAGGATATAAAAAGGCGAAACGATTGAACTCGTTTTCAGTTGGGCATTGGGCGATCCGAAAAAAATGAAGGAGAAATCAGGATCATCTCGTGTAATCGCATTTGCTGCTATTGTATTCAGCACTGTGGCCATCACAGGATGTTTGTTGACCTTCCCATTGATATTTCATTATGTCCAAACATTGGAAGCCGCTGTCCAAGTGGAATTGGACTTCTGTAAAGTATGCAAATTTGCATGCAATTTGGAATGAATGCTGAAATTTCCAATTTGCAGACTCGAACCAGAGATATGTGGCGTGAAATGTTGGACGTCCAATCGAATGGAGGTCATGAGAGCAGCGTTTTCATGAATGCTTTGATCAATAATAAGCTGACCATTCGTAAGAAACGTTTGGACGATTCTGCTGTTGCCGCAAAACCTCCAATCCGAGAAGTGAATCAATGCTGTACATGCCATCGTAAGTGATGTGGTTGAAAAATTCTCATATGGTCGTGCATGGCATCTGATTTTAGGCAGCCCAGCTGGACCCGCTGGAGCTCCAGGCCCGGATGGCCGTGACGGAGTCGATGGGAGTCCTGGCGAGCCAGGTGATCGAGGCTCCCCAGCTCCTCCTCAACCCATACCTGATGTTCCATCAAATCAATGCCCATGCGAAGCCCCACCAGGTGACCCAGGCCCATCTGGACCCAAAGGCCCCAATGGAGCACCTGGCGATCCTGGACCAGCTGGAAATGACGGCGCACCTGGAGCACCTGTAAGCTAGATTTTAGCATTTAGCCCAATCATACAACTAGCTTCCTTTAGGGCCCTGCCGGCCCAGGAGGCCCACCAGGACCACCTGGCCATGATGGAACTGCAGGACCTGCTGGCGATGCTGGTCATTTAACTGGACCAACGCCTGGACCTGCAGGACCCGCCGGACCAGCAGGACACCCAGGACCAGCTGGACCTCCAGGACCAGCAGGTATGTCACGTTTGCCTCCAGATTTTGGGGCTTCTATTTGGCATTGCGAAAACTGACCAGCATAATTTGTAAATGAAAATCCATTTTCAGGCGGTGCAGGCAAGGATGGCGGACCTGGTCCAGCTGGTGGACCTGGCGATGGAGGCCCAGATGGTACTCCAGGCAAAGCTGGCGGTCCAGGAGCACCTGGAGATCCTGGCAAAGTGGGTGCACCAGGCAGTTGCGAACACTGCCCACCAGCTCGTTTGGCACCAGGATACTAAACCAGAAAATCGAAAAGAGGAAAGGACTCTTAGATTTGTGATCAGTATGATAGAACTGGAAATTTTCAATAGTGCTGGTATATTCATGTAGTGCAAATCATCTACTATTGAAGTTCTGTTTGGCCAGTTAAGAAAAGCATTCCAATATCCAGGATTAAAATGCAGGATCAGATATAGATGCAAATTGCATCAGATGGATATGCAATGCAAAACTACAGTCTGCTGACAATTATTTTGCAAGAGAAAGCGTATGGCTGAAATGATTACTTTTTTCAGTATGACAGCAAAAATCCATGCATTACCTTGGTACTGTAAATGACAAAAATTTTGGTCTGTTTGCCACGGTTCCGCATAGAAATTTATTGCTACAGTAGACGGCCAGCCTCTTTTGCAGAAACATTATCGCAAGCTAGTTGAGATTTGGCAGTAAATAATAAAAGCGCATCCAAAGCACAACATTCAAGCAAATTGAAATCATGAAAAAGTCATAAATCAATGCAGATACTCTCACGTCGGTCAAGAAATAAGTCTGTGGTCGCCACGGCAAGTGAGTTCAATTTTTATACCATTTTTGAAACGAAGCCGACGTTAGCCTCGTTGCGAAGATGAATGCTAGTAGCTAGCTCGATGAACGTATGGAGAACCTTGTTCTGACTTTACGAACAAGCCGAAATACTAACACTAATTTAACATAGAAAAATACGCACTTATATACCCTAAGATCAGACAGAATCTAGGCCTGAACCTGAATCATAAGCAGAATCATCCTAGAATCATCAGCGCTAACTTTAGATTATTTAGACTAACCTCAAAGGTTAGTTTACATTGAATCATGGGAAAAGCCTAGAAATGCCATCTCATCATGAATAAGATAATTTCATCCTATGACTAATCATTAACCAACTCGCGTTTCGCGACACTGCGAGAGCAAAAAATTTGCTAATTATATCACTGCTAAATATATAACCCTTGATAAATATTCTATTCCTTTTCGGCTTCTGACAATTGGCACATTTGCTCCAACATCTTCACGAATTGTGCATCATAAGCCACGTCGATGACTTGTCCATTCCCGTTTGGAGACATGGATACATTCGTGCTTTTGAAGGCAGTTGTTGTTGAAGAGGCAACGCTTCTTCAGTCTTCTTCTTGACTTGGACCACTGGTGCTTTCTTGTCCAGTTGAATTTGTGTCCCATTTCTTTTTTGAGGGACCCTTTGTGAGTCCGGTTTTGGAACTCGTAGCTTCTTGTCCACCTGACGCCACATGCAACGAAGCATGATCAGGCAGAATTGAATGATGACCAATATATTGATGGTCACTTGCATTGGCAATGAGATCAACCCTTCGAATGGATGGTACGGTTTTTCTTTATTATTCGGCGACTGATATCGCTCTGGTTGACCAATGGTCATTTCCTTTTGATTCGGTATTGGAGCCGCACCTCCCAAGGCGGCAAAAATTATTGTCAGTGCCAGCACATGCATAATGAGGCTGAGATAAATTGTGAATAAAACTGGCTGCACATATTGCGCAATCTGAACCAGCATTTCTTTGAACTTTGATCCAGTGACCTCTTGGGCTTCTTCTGGATTCACATTTTCTGTGTCCTTTTGATTCGCATCCACTTTTGGAGAGGATATTGGATTGCTGTTATTTGAATTGATTGTTAGCAAAGCTATTTGATTGATATTTCTTCTCCCACGAATTGGAGCGGGATTTTTGAACCGCCCTGATACAGTCCAACCTACACGTGTATTGATCAGGTATGGACCATCAATGTGTAGACGTATTTTCTCGTCTTTGACCAAATCCCAATATAATAATTGCCAATTAGCAACTGAATTGATATCTTTTCGGGATTTTCTGTAATATTGTCGGCCATTGGACCGTTGAAATCGATATCGGTGTTATTCAAGAAGTACTGAATATTGCATCCAGGCCTCTCGATCTTTGGTGCAATTTTAGGCACCACTCGAACCTTCATTGGAAGATTGTCCCCTATTGCATTCAGGTGCAATTCCGCGATTGTTGATGTTATTTCTTTCAGTTCATCCGCACCAAATGCGGCTAGTTTCTTTGTGCTTCGACCCACAGCCGGTAATTGCAGTGAATCGACATACCCTGCCAATATGTATGATGATGAAGAGCCACTATCGAAAATGGCTTGAACTGTTTCTACTGGCCCTCCGAGAGGGTTTTGAATTTTGACCCTTGCTGTCTGAGGCATCACATCCTCAGAAATGCCCAGCAAGACTCTTTTGGTTCCGGTTGAATTTCCGGATTTTGCTTGATTTCTGGTTCGTCATCTTCGAGTTCCCATTCGAAGACGCCTCTGGCACATGCCATGAGAGTATTTTTAGGCATTGGTGGCAGGCTTGGATTGAGCCGCCCAGTAAGCATCCATCCTATGGTTGAACCAATCAGGAATAGACTTCGATTCAGAACGATTTTCTCATGAGAGACAACGTCTCAATAATAATCGCTTCCCAACTGGAAGTCGACTTCGATCATTTCTTCCTCCGTTGGTATGGTGTCTGCAAGTGGAAGACCACTGTACAGCAGCTTATATTTATCGAAATTGATTGGACCCCTTTGTATAGGGGCCGTGATCGGAGGCACTACATTGGCCATGATTGGCATGAATGACCCATCCAACAGACGGATTTCCAAATCGACTACTTTTATCTTGAATTCTTTCATCACTGAACCGCCGAATCCGTACAAAGTAATATATTCTTCCTTTTGAGGCCTCAGCTTCAATGCCTTGGCTAATTTTTGTGTGATGTTTCCATTGTCCAACATTATGCGTTGGTTGACACTGATCTCATCGTCTGACTTATTCGACCATTGCCGTTGGAAGCAAAACGGTTTCTCCTGATGCCAATAGACTGGCAGATTTTGTAGGCTGCTTTTCAGCCTTATCATCAGCCTTTTTGTGCCAAATTTTTCTGGGCAGAGGCTTCGATGATGATTGTTTCATGAGCAGTGAATGCAACGCTTTGGTCTTTGGCATTCATGACTGCCATGATTTGACAATAAGCACTTTTGGCATGCATTGCCAAGCTGAGCTTTCCTTGCCTCGATTGTCGGATATGTTTGACATTCGTCACTCCAGTGATCACCTGGACAGTAACGACATCCTCGTATGAATCCTCTTGTGGTGGCATTGGCCATCAGTGAATTAGCTGTGCCTACTGGCCTGAATTTATGAGGCTGCTTGTGTGATTATTGCACCACCTCACTTGGATGGGCGGATCCATTTTTTCCGTAGAGATTCAGCAATTGTGATATGTTGCTGTAGACGTTTCCTGAATTCCCAGACGTCCCATTGTTCCTCGCCCCTTTCTTTCTCCAATTGAAAAAGAACCGAAGTGGGCAATTTTGACTTGATCATGTTAGGATTCCATCCTTTTGTCTGATATTTACTTATCTATGACGTCATAATCCTGTAATTTATGTAGGTGAAGTTACGTGTCTATTCCATGTAGACTTCACTTCTCGGATTAGATTCTCTACTTTTCGGCTGCCTTTTTCTCTCTCTATCTTCCGAACGCAACAGATCATGGTCAACGTTTGACGATGATTGACATCCTCCCCGAGGCCCTCCAGGGAGCGTAAATGTAGTTCCATTTTGTCAACGATGGACCTCAATTCTCTTTGATTCTGAACAAATGGTAAATCTGTCAGTGCAATGTAATGAGCATCGATCACTCGATCGGTGCATCCAAATCGATTCTGTAATATTTGAATGCCAATTTCATAATTGGCTGCTGTGATGGCTAAATTTCTGATCGCCAATTCTGCATCCGCAGTGACAAATGCCTTGAGATAATTCATTTTTTCAATTGCTGGAGCGATCCCGTTTTCGTGGATCGCTATTTTGAAGGCATCCCAGAAGGAATGCCATTGGAAAATATCTCCATTGAATTTTGTCATTTCCAGTAGTGGCAATTTTACCATTGACACTGGTGTCTGATTGTGTACTGTAGCCGCTGATGCGGCCATTGCTTGTGCGATCGGATTTCCTTTATCCTCCCACAATTTTGCTTTTATTCTGAGCTCTTCATTCAGAGCTTTCTCTTTCAATTTGATTTCCTTATTATTCTTATCCTCCTCTAAGTATGATTTCAGCAGGAGTTCTCCTCGTTCAATAATCGATTGGAGAATAATTTGTGAATCATCCACTGCTTGGATGAATGTGTGATGACTTTCTGCATCTTCTGCCATTTTTGCTTCTTCTGATGGGTTGCCTTGACCCATTGTTGTGACCCACTGGTCATGAATTCGAAAGTACGTTTCACTGTACTTGTATAATTTC
>JAQIWJ010001633.1:0-10250 GCA_034695185.1 Discolaimus major
AATTGGAATTGAACTTTTTCGTTCCCACTGAACATACCCGTCATAGCGTTGCCGAATAAATTATGCAATTGGTTATTAATTTCAATATACCACGTGATGAAAGTTCAGTTTCTGAACAAGGAATTACTTAGTGTGTGACTATGAGTCAGGAAAACTTATGCAAACCTTCATGGGCAATGCACCTAGTTAGTCCCAAGCATCGAGATTGTTGGTGATAGATGAGTCATCTGGAATTATTCAGTGACGATTCGTCGTCCGAAGTAATGACGAAATGTTTGCCGAATAAAAATTCCAGCAATTGCTTCTTCGTATTTCCATTCGCACCAACATAAGCCATGGCTAATGCCACGTTGATGGAAATTGGGGAAATGAATATATTGGATATTTTGCATGTATTCATGGAATCGATTTCACGATACAAATCGAAACTGATTTGGCCCAATGATCGCGCGTACATTTCCAAATCGGTAGCCATGTTTCTCAACTCATTTTTCAACAGTGCCAGTGAGAGAGAAAGTTTTACAACAGTAGCAGTGGGAAAACTTTTTACTAGCTACATAGAGAGTGGAAGTGAAATGAATGCAACTCTGCTTGGGTCCGTTGAAAAGAGTAGAAACTGGATGGAACATAAAGCCTACTATGAATAGAATGGATCGATTCTTTCTTTGAAACACCCCTTAGGGTAGCAAAATAAAAAATGCCCCTCTTACCAAGAAACTGTTGACAAAATCTTCCCGAATTGCTCGTCCCGTTCCACAACATCGTGATTGGCTGCACGAAAGCTTGCAAAGCTTTGGGGGTTGGCTCTTAAATATATCTTTGCTCGAATGTGGGCCAAATGCTGATGCATACAGCAGCCAATCGATTATCAACCAATTTTTCCAACCATTTCGCCGCGAAATTGGACGGCAAATTGGGTCGATGAAAAGTGTAGTATCGAACAAACTTCCATGGACAGAACGATGCTACTGTAGACATAGCGGTCGAACCATTGGGAATTGCCGCTGGCGTATTCATGGCTGCTTGCTGCTGCAAGTGATGATGACTACATAATAAATCGATAACGATATCTAACTTTTCGCAAGCCTCGTCGAAACTCATTTGCTCCACACCCAATCCATCCGGATCGATCGGCGTTGACGGATGGGATAGTTGCTGTTCTAATTGCGGAGGCATAGGGTGACAGCTTTTAGGCCAAGGATCTATCGGCCAATCTTCCACCGCCCTTTCTTCCTCGTCTACCTCATGATCTTCTTCAAACGTCTCCAGGATATCGAAGTCAGAAGGTGGTGGACAATAAACGGCCACCAGGCTGTCGGATCTTTGGACGAACACTGAAGACGAGCAAGGATTTTCCGACAAATTCCCTGCTTGGATTTTGACTTTCGAAGCTTGACTAGCTCCGCAACCCATCTTCGAAGGTAGGGCGCTACGATAAATGGATAGGTGAGGCTAGAATCAAGATCCGTTGATCTATCTCGATTCTAATCACCAAGACAACTACAAACAATGACATAAGGCCCACCTAGTTGGTAAGTTAGTCTAGGATTAGGGGTCATTTGGCAAGGTAGCCGAGCTTTTATCAATTTGATTAGTTTTCGCGTCAAGTCAAATCATAGTCTTGCGAAGCATTGGACCCTGCAAAGTTCTGGAAGTGTCCGGTTCATCAAGTGCCCTAGGCTTTAAAAATCGAGTGCATAGAAAACTTTGATTGTTAATTGTTTACGAAAGCTGATTCAACAGTCATCATTGCGAGAATTAAAAAAATTAAGACAAACCCAAATTATTAGCTTTAAAAAATTTTGATCTTTGAATGCAATGCGGACTCTTGACAACCATTAGAAAAAGGTTTACTCTTGGCTTTTGGTTTTTGGTCAGCGAATTGCGGCTGTAAATGAACCATATTTTACCTAGACAGCTCTAAAACCATATTTTACCCCATCTAAACTGAAACCATATTTTACCCATCTGTAAATCGAAAGTATATTTTACCGACACTGTACTGAAACCATATCTTACAAAACTGTAAACTAAAACTATATTTTACCAGTAGGTCGGCCGCCATGCAAATTTTAATATTATTGATTTTTCTGCAAGAGTAAGTGAAAATAAAACTGCCACAATTATTATTTTTTAATATGTTTATAGTTGATGTTTGTGACAAAACTACCTATACTATAACACTTTTATTTAAAAATAGTGCCCGAAAATCAGTTTCAGTCAAATAACTTGTTCGAAATAATTTTAAGGAGCTGGTAAAGATCTAGCCCAAGAAGTTCACCAAGGATAGCCATTCTGCATATAATGGCCGCCAAGTTATTTTTGTTAACGGTTTCATCAAAGCTATACCCCGCGAGGAAATAGTTTGTCACGGTTGTCGCCAACGCGCGCGCGCGGATGCAGACAATTCTGCCTAGACTTCCATTGAAAAGACAAAAAATTTTGAAATTTATATCAATCGATAGGGCTTTGCACGAGGATCAAGAATATGTGCGGCATTCTTGCGCAAAATCACTTGCTGACCAGTAAAGTAGCCGCAAGCATCCATTTTGAAGAAGCAAAATAAACAACATCAATTTTTAAGCAAAAAGAACTATACTTTTCTACATAGAGGCCCCTATAGAAATGACGTTTCTAATTTTGCTGGACCTTTGCGGTCATTTTGCTGGTCAGCAAGCGATTTTGCACACGAATGACGCACATACTCTTTATCCTCGTGCAAAGATCTATCGATTGATATAAATTTCAACTTGATCAATTTCTTTTCGTTTTTCAATGGAAGTCTAGGCACGGATGTCTGCATCCACGCGCTCGCGTTGGCGACAACCGTGACGAACTATTTCCTCGCGGGGTATAACAAACTGAAGAAAGTCCTGCCTTTACATTATTGTACATAGTTATTTCTGCTAAAGCGTACCTATCAATGCAAGTCAAGCCAAAAAAAAGCTAAGGAAGAAGGAAAAAGCTATCAAGACAAGGAGAAGGAAATTGGAACGTGCAAAAACATTGAAAATAAGTTCAAGTTCATTAAACTTACAATTAGAACAGAAACTTGAAACTAGTGCGACAATAACCAGCGCTGCAGTAAAGACGATTTTTTTACTTATCATGCCAAAAAACCGCGTTGTGTCATGGCATTTTTATATACAGGGTGTCTCATAATGATGCGCCCCTTCCGTAAACGGACTTCCCGACAAGATAGAACAAAACCGATTACACCATCTTGTAGAAAATTCAACTCTGCGTCGGATGATGTATGTTTCGTCAAACAATTCTTAGCAGTTCTTGCTCCATAGCATCAGAAAGAAAATCAACTCTAAAATTTTGATTTTTTATTGTTAACAAACTTTCAATGACAAATCTCGCAATATTTGCCTTCTCAGCTGTGTTTAGACGTTGGGATCCTGATAATAATTGAGTCTGGAGGAGCTAGCTATGAAATCGCAAAAATTTTACTGCGTTGATCAAGCTTACGAAGCACAACTGGCGCCAAAAACCTTTTTGATTCATTTTTCATGAATTTTGAGTTCCAAATCCATGTTTTCACAGTTTCTGGAAGATTAGCGAATGGATTATGGTTGCAAGCTTTCTCAGACCAAAGATCATTGTCCTAAGGCTGGAAAATTTGTTAGCTAGCGCCCTGAACACTTTCGAATAACTTGGATAAGTCGCAATTAACTCGAACTCGTGATTAACCCTATCCAAATATGTAAGGGTGAAACTTTGGACTTGGTTTTCTTTCTGATGCTGTAGAACAATAACTGCTGCTACGAATTGTTTGACGAAACATACACCATCCGAAGCAGAATTGAATTCTCTAAAAGACAGTGTAATCGGTTTTGTTCTTGTCGGGAAGTCCGTTTAAGAAGGGGGCGCATCATTATGAGACACCCTGTAATAGAACAACAATATAACATGTGTTAACATGTACAGTATACAACTAACATGTAACATGTGCATAATCTATTTACCATATATCCTTTATACAGGGTGTCGCGAAAATAGAGGCCCGTTCCGTTAAGCCACTTCCCGACATGCTAGAAAAAAACGGAAAATACCATCTTGTAGAGAATTATTCTGCGTCGAATGGTGCAAGTTTTGTCACAAGTTTCTTAGCGGTTCTCGTTCTACAGCACGAGAAACAAAACCAACTCCAAAAAATTCTTATCAATTGCTGATATACATTTTCAACGAGTAATCTGCCATTGTTTGTGTTTAGCCTGTCAAACGTGCTCCAAGTCTCGGAATCCCGGCAAAAATTAAGCCTGGAGTAACAATTTGTCAAATCGCAAATGTTTTAAAATGCGCCAACCAAGCTTTTGAACAATAATCGCCGCTTCGAAATGCCTGGTGGAGGTTTGATCAGTAGCCAAAAGCTGGCAATGTACAACGGGTCACGAATGAATGGTGTTTCATTGAATCTTGTCATTATGATAAATGTGATGCTTTGTTTAAAAAATGTTAGCGCAGCAATTTGACATGCTGCATTAAAATACGATCAGATGAAATAAGAATGAGCGTGCGGCCAGTTTTTTGCAGCAATAAATATAGCTATTATTCGGAATACTGAAAATGAAATTCTTTTGTAGTGTCATCATGCTTCTACCATTTTTGTCTTTATTGACCTGACTAGCCATGCTGTGGGATTGGCATGAAAAAGGGCCAGTCAAGTCGAAGTGATTAGACCCTGGAATCAGCAGGGTTAATCGATCCAAACAACCGCTTGGGGCTTCATTTGGACTGTACAGTTGCTCTATTACGCTTTTGATTTGAGATCCAGGAGGAATCGTCAGCCTCAATATCGCAGAACTGGTCGATATGGCCCCTGCCTGCGGACTGCGAAAGTTTTGCATTTTGGGTGAATGTATTCCTATACTTCAAACAGGGCACCGGGTATCATGCCTTGTCCAAAATTCAGGTCTGTGGAAAATTGATCTGAAGCATGTTGGTAAACGCGAATTGATTACTAAATGCAGTCCAGAGATTCAATCAAAATGCCAGGGAACTACCGTGGTAATTGTGAGGAGATTTAGGCATCTGCTGACGTCAGTAGCCCAGGACTGGAGACCAATTGAATATGTTTAGCAAGGAGAGAAAAAGCAACTACAAATCAATATGCCTGGGAAATCCTTGTAGCGAAGACGCTGCCTGCCAATATGGAAGCATAGTACTTGGCTTGTGAGACAGGAAGTGATGGAATTTTTCATTCTGCTTGCTCTGTTGGTGCTTATTTCGCTAATTATAAATTCAGATACTGAATTGCTTGAACCAAGTAAGCTTAATTTAATTGCAATTGCATTAGAGGCTATTATTTATTTTTCAGCTATCGATCTTCGATTGCCAGCATTTGGCAATGGATATCTTGAAGGTAGACGTCAACATTCGCATCAGATCAGATTCAAATGCATTTATGGATCTGGCGAGATGTGCCCACCGAACATAACCACGCGCTTTGAGATCTTCGATGAAAACACCCATCGTGCCATGCTAACTAGTGATTGCACGAATATTGAAAATATCGATCTTGACAAATACTATAGTGGAAGTTATGGAACGCGATGGCATGGGTATTGGGACGAAACTTGGGTCGGCAAGAAATTGAGATGTCGTATCAGTAATGATCGGAATGATACTTTGGTATCAAGGAATTTCATCGAAATACCGTTTGCTTTATGTAAGTCTATTGAGTCGGTCCACTGACCTTTGAATTCTGCACATGCTCCTGTACGTAAACATGTATGGCTAACAAAAGAATTGACTCTCCATCACATGCAAAAATGACTGATGCTTTGGCAGGGATGTTATCATTAGTGGTTTTGAGTTTTCATTTCATTATCATTACATTAATGAAATCTCAGGAAGTTTTCATTACATTATCATTAATGAAAACTAAAATGGCTTCATTAATGAAGCCTTTCATTACAGTTTTCATTATTGAGATTTTATGCCAAAATTGCGCAATTTTGACCAAAATTGCACCTTCCAACTGTTGCAACTTGAAATTTGCTATTTCGAGTAGTTGTACACATGCATTTCTTGAATTTGAGTACAATTTGGCACAAGTTTATTGCAGTGCCAGCCCATCAAGATTGCTTGACCATATTTTAGCCATGGTCACAAGCTGAACTAGAAGCCATAATGCTCCAGTCAATCTTCCTTGAAGGCGTGGATAGCATCTGCTTGTTCCGAACGGGCTTTTTTGTATTCCAGATGATTATTATGATAATGAAAACAGAATTTTCATTAGCCCCATAGTTTTCATTACGTTTTCATTAATGAAATCTGGCTCAGTTTTCATTACATTATCATTAATGAAAATCAAAATGCCTTCATTAATGAAACTTTTCATTAGAGTTTTCATTAATGATAACATCCCTGTTGCCTTTGCCTCCAACAATGCCTGTCAAGGTAAAATTCATCCCACACATCAATCCTGATAAGCCTGTTATCATTGCCGAAAACAACACAGGTAGCCGCGCTCATTATTGGCGCATCGAAGAAGCCATCTGCGATCCACACCTGTATGGACGGTATCGTATCAAAAATTTCAAAAGCGGACTTTTTATGAGATTGCCCAACACATCTGAGAATGGCGTTCCTGCATTTGTGCCACACGATAATTCCAAAGAAGACGATTTGTTTGAATTTGGCCAATCACTAATGGTCCGAACTATTACCACATCTACCATAAGCGAAATAAAAAATTATTAGATATCATGCCCAACCAAGATGGGTATGCTGTTCAAAATGAGTCCGAAGGCGCTTTTGGTTGGACAAAAGACAACCTGGTGCAATTATTCTACTTGCTTCCTTACCGTCAATATGGAGCATGCGTGATTGGAAACGTCAACAATCACAAATACTTGACCACAAAAACCATCGATATCAAAGATTCCAATGAAACGATGTTCAAGGATTTGAAGAAATTCGGTGATAAAATCGATGTAGTGTATCAGGATTCGCAAACGCCGACTCCTGATCATCTGTGGATCTTGGAAGCAGATCTCCCAAGTGATTGAAAAATTTAGAGGATATGAGGTTAAATGTTGATCAAGCACCGTTGCCTCTTCTTATGTTGGTCATTTGGGTGAATAAATTAAAATTTGATGAAGTCACACACAAACACACTGCACTTGTCATTGAAAAATAGCACATCAAATCGATAATTTTAACAAAAGTGATCAAAATTCCTGCGACACGCGTTCAGGTACCTGCAATATGTCAAATGCAATCACAATTCAGTTCAGTGTCATCTTCAATTTCACAACCACACTATCATCCAAAAGGCGTTGACCATTGATACTGCATTGCGTGATGAGATCATGATATGATTCAGCAACCAGTTTGCAATAGCCAGTTCTGCTGTGCATTGCTGATTATTCCCAATGCTTGGTTGCATTGTCAAAAAAGGCAAATCTAACTTTGCTTTAGAATGATTAGCCAGTCCTCAATTGTCTGAATTGCCTCCACAATCTCTAGTTTAGACTACTTGATATGCATGCAACAGCACCTGAATGATACTGATCTTGATCTATTATCAACAGCCCTTAGAAATGTATGATAAAACTATCAATTTCCATTCATGCAAATAGAAATTCCATCAAGCCAATTCCTGCCTGCATTCTCAACCTTTGCTAAAAACACAAGCCACACCTGCGTCATTCCGCATTGCTTTGCGCATGCCAACATTTTCGCATTGCTAATAAAAGCCAAATTTACAAATGTGGCCATTAACGCAACCTATCAACACCGCAATGCGTTAGCATTTTCGTCAAAGACCAAAGAACATTCCATGAATAAGAAGTGTTCTGGGAAAATCCAAATGCGTTTCCGCCCATCGTGTCTTGTCTTTGACGTGGGCCAAAAAAGATAAGCGATTGTGAGAAAAAGGAAATGCTAAATACGGAATGCAGACAAGGATAAAATGTGGGTGTTAGCCTTGGTTTGGATCAGAATGAGCGTTGGTGTTGAAAAATGGATCGTTTGACTTTATATTTCTGCATTTTGATAGCGTGCAGTTGCGTGTATGCTGAGAATATTCTTGGCCAACAATTGCCACCAAACGATGTGTACAAAAATCTTGATGAAGTTTGGGTGCCTGGAAAAGGTGAGTCTTGGGTCTTGGTCAACTTGGGTTACTGTAATGCCTGTCATGTGACAATGCCATCAATCCAGCCTAAATTTCAGACGCAGGAAATATCCAACCAGAATGCATGGGTAAAGCCAAAATATCTCATCCGACCAGATCCAAACGATTGATCGGACCAACAACCCATCAACGCATAATCGAATTCATTCCATCAACCGATCCGGCCAAAGCAGTTATCCAAGGCCCACTTTTGAACGCTACAGTATGGCTCCCGATCCGATTGGTCCAACAGGCCGAATCGGTGCATTTTTTGTATTGTTCAAATGGGAATCTATTGAAAGAGAAAACATTCAAACACAAACGACCACGCGTTTATCATGATACCAAAAGTTGGCGTCCATTCGAAATTGGCAGTCTATTGGAAGATGGCAAGAAAAAGGCTGCGCATGGATTTATTGTGGCCATTTTGAATTATGCCACCGATTATGCTATGCAACACCAGAGCCAAGATACCGCATCACCAAAACCATGGTTCCAAATCTCCTATGTCGAAACCAGGAAGCTGAAATTGGATCAAGAGGATTTGAAACAAGATCACACCATAACCACGAGGATTTGTGATGATCAAAATGCGTCAATTGGTCCACTATCGAATTGCTGTTTGAGGAAAATCGAAGTGGATTTCGCCAAGATCGGTTGGCATTGGGTTGAGCATCCAAAAAGTGAGTACATGTATTTTCATGATTTGGATTAGGATTTCTGAAAAATGGCATTGCTGTGCATAATTTTCATTCATATGATTCTACCATTCAAATTTTTCAGCAATGATCATCCACTATTGCGATGGATATTGCCCACATCCATATTCTGGAGGAAATATGGTGGATAATGAAGCATCGTTTTTGGCTTTCATCCGTGGAGCAAGACCGGCGGTTGGTCAGATATGCTGTGTGGCAGCATCGTACAAAAGTCATTGGGTCAGCGTTCGTACACAAAGGCAAGGGACAACGGTGAAAATGTTGGAGGATCTGGATGCTGCTTCTTGTGTTTGCATTTCTTGAATTCAATATTTCGGCTTATGCATGTAATTCATTGCAGATCGAAGCCAGATATAGTCATGAGAAGTATAATGCAGATATGCCAATTATAATTTCGATCAAGTTATATAACATACACATTTATCAATCATAGCTCATATAAACTTCAATACTGATCAAGATGACTATCTCTCGAATTAAAATCAGAACAATGATCAGTTCATTTCAAGATGATTTCGCAATTTATGCAACAAAATACAGCATTGCATTTGAGAAAACGAAAATATAATATCCAAGGTGTTCAGCCCATGTGAACTGGCCAATGCATGGATCACCATATCCAAAATATGAGCCGCACGCATAGAAGAATATTCCAACCAAACCACCGATCAACTCGAAATCGAAGCAAACTCACCCAAAACGTCCATGTGAAGACACCGGTGAGCCCACTGATAATTATCTCTGAACATATATCCAATGTCCTGGCCCAAATGAACGTCGAGGCAATGCAAATAGCACGGATCGAGTAAACGATAGCCAAAATCGATAGCATGTCAGCGGATGATTGACGTCTATTTCTGGCCGCGATTATGGAGATTATGACGCTGACAATGCTACCGAACACCATGAAGTCCGGCATTGATCGAAGACGTTGATCCTCATTGATCGATATAAATCCGCTATCTTTCAATGGCTTCAAATCGGCCACGTATTCATTGACGGAAGCTGTTGTAAAACAATTCGCCAAGGTGATCAGAATCATGATCACGAACAGCAATGATAATTTCAAAATCGATGGATTTGATCGATGTGAAGTTTCAGGAGCTACAGTTCCATTTCTGTTATTGGCATTGGGTCTCATCGTAATCCGATTTGAGGTGACGTTGGCGTTTGAAGAACATGACAGCCATATACACCGATCTAGTCATAGATCTGGCGAAGATGACGTCAGCGGTATAATGACGCCTTGAAGCGATCAATCCAAAAGTTTCAAAGATCCAGAGCGAGCACAGTGCTTCTTACGCAAAGTATGGACATGTTTAGCCTTTTGGCCGTAATTGGTTTGGTAGCCCGAAGAGAATACTTCCACGCCCAAAACAGGCCTCCCAAAACGAATTGTTCGT
>JAQIWJ010001634.1:0-10250 GCA_034695185.1 Discolaimus major
TATAATGCCAAAAAGTTGTTTTGCAGTTTTATGGTTGAACTGCAAAGGAATTTGCCAGCGGCAATCCTACTCCAATTTGCTAATCTGTATTCCATCATCATCCGCAGCTATTATTTAGACTGCCTGCACAATTAGCAGTGCTGATACAATCACAGCTGCATAACATCTCACAAACAGATCATTTTCCAAATCTTATGTATTCATGAGTTCCCATATTCTTCGCCTTCTTCTGCGACGTCATTCCTGAAAACAGCAGGAATCGACTTTATGGTCTACAAAATCCTTGGTGGAAAATTTCACTTACCTTTCAATACATCTTCGTTCATGCGTTTCCCAAAACGGATGTAATCATAAGCGCGACGGTTGAACGATTGGGGGCGGTTGTTTTCTTCTTTACCTGAAAGGAAGAATGATGATCAGCATTGGAAATTATTCGCATGACTAATTAGGGCATCAATTACAGGTCGGATTAGACACAAGGTCATGAATCAAGAAAGACAAAAATATTGATGGTTGTAGGATTTGAACCTACACCACCTGGACGTTTCTTGGCATTGATCCATTGCGCTATGATCATAGAGATGCATGGGCGTACCCAGAATTCCCCTTTTGGAGGGGGCTTGACCGTAAAAGAGCAGGGGTACCCTTCTATCATAATTTTTGGCCGGCTGGCAAAAAGAGCAGGGGGCCCTCACTTTCCATGGTTGGGGGCTTCAGTCCCCAAAGCCCCCTACTCCCTTGAGATGGAATGACCAGAAAAGCATACCTTCCTCTTGCACAACTTTCGGCGCTTGTATCAATCGACCGTTTTCACTTGCAATGATCAAACGAGCGCACGCCTGCAATTGGACTTGATACAGATCGTATTGATCTTGATCATTGATCCGATCGATCATTTGCATCAAACGGGCGCAATCGCGTTTCAATTCTCGCTCCAGCGGTTGTATAGCATTACTGGCATAGGGTTCGGACGCGACTGGATTTTTGCTTCCTTCCAATGGACCGCAACTGGCGATTGCGCAGAATGTACTGATCAAAATGATCGGGATCAGGGAATTACACATTGCTCAAATCCTGAAAAGACTGAATATTGCTGTAAGTCTTCAGAATCGGCACCGCAATAGCTACAGTAGGATCCTTTAGTAATTTCAAGTTTATCCAAAAACAGCCCTTATGAAAACTTATCAACGACTTTTATGACCAAGTGCCACTTCCCACACGGAAAGGAAAAAGTCATTTTCCGCTCAATAGCGCGTACCCAAGGATAGAAATTAGTAAGTTTCCTGTCTGGTCTCGATTAATTAGTACCCGGTTCACCTGCTTTGACGCAATCGAGTTAATGTAACGTCAAATTTCAGGAGCCGTGAAATCAGTTCAAATTCAACGTATACTGGTACTTCCCTAGAAATATTCCAATTGGTCAGGCGTAGGCATGAAGCTGTGGGCGGCTACCTGGGGGCGGAATGAGGGGTGCCAAATAAAGCCGACCAAATGAATGATATCTTAATATAACGGACGACCGCCAGCTGAATCCATTAATGTACCAGAAATAACGGATTGCCTTCAGGGCCATTTGCATTTCTACTCGCTTCAGGACATTGGTCACGCGAACGAAGTCGCAGAACTACTGATCAGCGGATGATGAATGTGAAAATCGCTTGCTGAATTTACATATGGCAACTAACCACACACAAATATTTATGTATGACTAAAACCAGGAAATAAAATTTGAAGCAAGCATTTGCATCATTTAAAAGCAGGGTTATACAATATTGCCTAATCTGATCACCTGATAATCACAATATCTATCAACATAATCTGATTTCTAATCGGTCAGTATCACCATTTAATCAAACTGAACGAGTCAACCCATTCCTGTGTTTGCATTTGGTAGTGGATTGCAGAATCACTTGAGCCAATTCATGATTCAATCCTTCATAATCGTCGACTTCGAAAACTCTGGCAGCACTTTTTGTGATCGGTGTCAAGTATTCTTTCTTGGCCAACGGACCAACGCCCACAGCGAATATGGCTGCGCCACTTTCAGCGTTCAGCCTGACTGCAGCTGCAATTGCATCACCATCGGTCCTGTAAAAATCAATAGGTATGCTGTGCAAAGGACAGCAAGAATTGCTTACGCAATCCCATCAGTGATTATGAGCACAGTTGGAGCCACGCTCAATTTGTATTGGGAGCTTCTGGCACCATTTGCTTCTTTAAAAACATGATCGCGTGCCAAATCCAATGCCCTGCAATCTGTTGGTCATTTTTTGAATGAGAAATCGCCCATGCCTTACGTCACAGTAGCAGTGTTCCCAGCTTGATATCTATGCTTCATCAATGCATCCAACACTGCCTCTTTCTGCTGATGCTGATTCAGATGGAAAGCCACTTTTGTCAATTGAGCATCAGAAAATGGGATAAATGCAACGTGATCGCCATCAACATCGATATCCAGACCATTGGTCAAATGGGTCAGAAAGGGTAGGATCTGTAAAAAGCTATGATTTGGCAATCTACTGATAATCAGTCCCTGATTCTACCTTTTCCTCATAATTCTTTCTTGTAATGCTACTCGAATGATCCACCAGCAAAACCAAATCAGTTGCACATCTGAAAATTACAGGAAATACATTTGGGTCTTCTAATCAGCCATGAATTCATACCGGTCTGCTTGCCCAGGTACAAAGAACAACACAACAAGAATGACCACTAGCAAATGCATTCTTCAGCAATCAAGATAGGACCACAATATTTCAATGCTAAATTTGCCAAAACTCAATCCTTCTCGTTAGAATGCTATGGGGAGGTTGAAAAATTGAGCAACGCTGGCAGTCAAAAAGCTATTGACATTTGATAAATGCTATCCAGGTCAAGCTTTGCTTCATTATAATCTGCATGCCTCTGGTATTTGCTTGACATTCTCTCCTATTGTGTAATACAGAAATGGTATCTGTGGGTGACGCCCTTCTAAAATATGTGCGAAAATTATCACATGATTTTGTATAAGCAAAATTCAAAAAGTATGACAGAGCATGAATATTAGTGAATGCTTAGCAAAATGCAGATTTCATAAAATTTTTGCATGCAATTCTGTGTAGAACTGCTGAATTTTTGGTACAGATTGACACCATCAGTTTTACATAATGATATAAAATTTGGACACGGAATAATTCAATGCCTAATTTCAATCAGTATCAATGTGATTCTATACGTACTCATCTAGCATTCCCCACTAATTCTAGTCCAATTGTAGTTCAATCATACAGTGTCTTGCTTGATGCAGGTGTTCAATGTCTAAAGCTATTTTGGACCTTCCATGTCAGACGTTGTTAGGCATTTCTTTGGGTTCGAATGTAGTACGTGTTTGAACAGTGTCCCTCGGTACAGGAAGGATACAATAGAATGATCCTTATAAAATCCGTGATCCCTGGTCCAGAAATCATATTCCTAGGATTCCTATCGCTTGCCTCTCGAAGCTGATTCTGTACCGCCCATATTGAGCTATTCAAGGTATGCTTTGATCTTTCAATCAGGACAGTGCAAATGGGCAGCAGCATAAAGAACTTAAAAGCCAGTCTCCACCCAGACCCTAAATAACATACAGATTACAAGCTGCATAAAATGGATGCTTCATTGGCCAGTCGATCGAATGGCGAAATATTCTTCAAAATTATAATTTCAGATGCGTTTCATAATCGCTATTGCCTGTGCAGCGTTGGTGTTCGTCACCGCAAATGCTCAAAAGTAAGCTATTGTGTGCATGCCACAATATCAGAGTGCAGTGATAGCCTGATTGATGATCATGGCACACGTGATAATCCTGCATTGCCACATGTGATCGCAGTGTAATCACCTGCACCTTGTCCAAACACCCAGCAATTTCAGGTGCTCAGTTGATATCGCAATTCTGGTCGACGAATCCAGCAGTATCACTCCAGTCAACTACGAGAAAAAGGTCAGTAAACTTCTGATCACCAATCTCAGCTTACATTCATTCCCATTTCAGGTCGTGCCATTCCTAGTCAGTCTGATCAGCGGCCTCAATATCAGCCCAAGTGGTGACCATATCGCTTTCGTGCCATTCTCTGATCCAGAAGTGACCGCGGTGGAATTCTTCTTCAACAAATATACCAAGAAACAAGATGCCTTAGTTGCCGTGATCAATCAGCAGTTTTTGGCTGGCAACACTGCCACGACCAAGTGAGAAAATTTTTAAATTTCATGCTGAATTGGCAATTCTGCTAATTTAGGGCCTTTGAGTTGACACGCACTGAAGTTTTCCAAGAATCCAACGGTGCCAGACGTTCTCAATACAATAAGAACGTGGCTCCAGTCGTGTTGATTATTACTGATGGAGTTGCGTAAGTCATGCTGAATCTGCTGATTTCATGGCAGCTAATAATGGTTCTTTCAGTTCTGATGGAGACGCGGCAGCTGCTTCAGCTAAATTGCGAGCTGAAGTCGGCGCCTCTGTGTTCGCTGTTGGAGTTGGATCCTTGTTGTCGAAGGAATTTTTGGTCAAAATCACAGGCGATGCTTCTCACGTATTCCCAGTTGAGAAGTTCCAAGATTTATCGCTTGAATTGGCTCAAACTGTCTTGAAATCCACGACAGGATGCAAGGCTTAGAAGATTGCGCAATTTGATCAGCAAAGATAGCTATGATGAGAAGATACAGTGATATGAAATTCTGCTATTGATATGTTGGATGAAATCAATAAATGACGGCATTATTAGGGGATTTGTGATTCACTATCTTGCAACATACTAGGCCCTGGATTTATGAATTCACTCACAATATCCGCACATGGCTAAGAAAATACAATCAACTGAATATGATAAAGAAAGTCTATGATTTATTAAAGCTCAAATTTCATTTACAAGCAGCCAAAATGCCATGCATAAATTATCAAAACCAGAATACGCATAGAACAAAATAGATAAATCATTCTGCTAAAATGTCGCAATTGCCATTTGGTGCTATTTTTCACACGATTCCTCCAACCAGCAATACTCTTTCTAAGGGCTGCTTTGGTCTTTGAGAATTTCAGTTAGCTTTGAAAAAGACAAGCGAGCAAAGGGAAGAATGTTTATTATTAGCTGGCTACCATTGGCCGCTTTATGGCTTACTGTATATTGCCAAGGTGAATTGCCTGTCCCAGGTATGATTTGCTAAACTTGTGCATAATGCCTGGATTTTTATGATTTTTATTCAACACAGTGATTCGAGTAAAACAAACGGAAATCCTAAACCTGTTCACAATTGGCGATGGAAGTAGACACATTCGCTTCAGTTGCGTTCCACAAGGGCAGCCTAGGAACGTGTCATGCGCTAATCATAATTGGACATACGAATTGTATGATGAAACGACTCAAACCGTCGTGCAATCAGTCTCGTGCAGTGACTTCAGTGCATCTTTTGAGCTGAGTCACGATGGAATAAATATCAGGCAGGCGAATGATTCCTTGGTTTCGGCCGTATTGCGGTGCAGGGTATTGGGAGATCATGATGAACGAACGATCTCAGAAAACGCAGTGACAATCCCATGGCTCCCTTGTAAGTATTTGATCATCGTGCATATCTCTGTTCGTAAATTTTATATTTCAGGTAGGGAAGACAGTGAAATTTGCATGGAACAAGCTGAGTGCCAGGAAGGAGGTCCCTCGAAATTCTGCGCAATAACACTGAATGGATCCATGCTCAACAAAAGTGGACCCCGACTGGTGTGCGGGTGAAGACAGTGGCAATTCTCGCTCGTGCCCAATGGATGAATCAGGATATTGCCAAACAGCATTGCGCAATGGCAGTGCGATTTGGTTCAGAGTATGGGGCAATAGATGTCCACAAGGTCTGACATGTCCAACATGACCCGCACACATGTGCCATACTTATTTCGTTGCAGTATCTGAGCCTCCATTCAGCTACAAAGGAAAACCATTGATCCTGAATGATGTTGTGGTTTTTGATCCAGCACAACCATTGATTCGAATGAAATGTCCAAGCGACAGCCCATTGTACAACCGCGCTATTGGTTATTACTTCACGTTTACTAGCTCCAGACGAACGACAGGGGACACCTACAGGCAGACCCAGTGCATTGAGGAATTGACGTTCAATTTGACCGAATACGATCCTGATGTTGTGAATCGCTTGGATGTAGTAAAAATTAGCATAACCACTGACTTGGAAAACAATGTGGAGTTTTCATTCAAAATGAAGATGCTGATACTGGGCGGTAAAGCTGGAAGTCATCTCCCATAAGTAATACCTATATTTGCTGGTTTTAGAGTCCACCAGCATACGCATAAGGGAAGGACGAAATTACATTGAAAATAGGAAATTTTTGTATTGTTCCATCGATTCGCCATACGAGGATAGGGGTTTCCTCATCACAAGGTGGTGGACGAAAAAGAGCACTGGAAATCAGCAGTGGAATAAAACGGTTAGGTCGCTTTCTAATATTGGTATACTGTAACGTAACCTGGATGTTGCAGGTGTCGAGAGCAAATTTTGATTGGGAGTTGTGGCCAGAGCATGTGACCAGAGGCCCAGAAGAGTATCAATGTCACGCTGTCATCGAATACAAGACGTGTATGCCCTATAAGAAATTGGATTTCGGAGGAAGAGTGATTCACAGTGAAAAAATGAATTTTACCTTTAGTCGTCCTTAGAAAGGTTTATGACTGGAGGTCTTGTGTTAGTGGTAGTAAGTTTGCTCCAATATGACTCATATTTTGTAATTCGTGAAACTCGGCTGGCCTTGGCTGGACTGGATTACAGTCCAGCATTTACTGCAGAAAATTGTGGATCAGAAATCCCCTTTCAGATTATGTTCAAAGAGAATGAATATTCGTAGTGCATTTTTGTATTTGATGTGCAGCGTTACAGTTTGAAAATGGCAAACAATGCTCAAACACCACTAATTTTATTCTGTTTTTGGCCTTGCCCAAGGGCGACCTGTACATGTATAATAACAGGTGGCTTCAGCAAAAATACAGTACTAATGCTACTTTAGAATTATAATAAAAATTATTTTCCCTTGTCTTCTAGGCTTTTCACTGATGACCTTTCGTGACTATTCACTCGGCTTCTTGGTGGTACTACGGAGCTGTTCACGTCCATCCCGTCCAACTTCATAATATTGAGTGAGGTCTTCGAAATTGTAAAACGTGATGATGTCGAACACCCACATTTTGCAATGCGAAGCAGCAGCGATATCGAATCTGTAAGAGCCATACGTTCCAATGGGTGGTAAGGTGGCGGCTACTGGTGAACCACTGCAACTATTGCCATATTCGAATGTACAATAAAGTAATTGGTTGTTTGGGAATTTGTCCAAGGCCCACGTGATATCCTTTCTAGCTTCTTTGAGATGATTGTCCCAATTGACATTTTTCTCTCCAACACCTGCTCGCCTCAGAGCCTTCTGAGCACGTAACGCTAAAGCTTCTAAATCTGGATGCGCTTTAGACCACGTGATGAAAGCATCATATTTTCCGCTGGTCAAGAAGACAAAATGGACGTCCAATTTGTCTTGGCCAATAGGGCAGTGAAAATTGTCAGCCTGATGCTGATTTCTGATAGCTGGATCGCGTCGTATCCTCACGGCGATACCAAATTTGAGCCAGGGATATTTGTTGGTCAAATATGAATGCAAAGCGGATTGACGCGTTCGCAGTTCTTCATGGCCGTAACACAATTCTGGATTATACCCGTTTTCTTCTGGCGAGAATTTGGACATTTTATCCGGAGCACACGCTGCTTTCAATTGCTCGAAGGCAGTGTCATTATCCGGAGGATTGTCCATAATGCTTTGGAGGTCGAATTTGAACTGTTTGATGTAATCGGGCGCGATGCTGGTTATGTTTGCTTCGAATTTGGCCAGCACGTCTATGATTTCTATCACCCGACTTGCTAAAAATAAGCTCATCAAATACAGAGCAAGGTAGGCGTCATCTAAAAACACGCACGCAGAAGAAAAGCAGACGCTTACAAGTGAGCTTCTTCTCATCCTCGATGTCCTCCTGAGTGGCTGTGGGGAACATGATGCCAAAGCAAGCCATTCTCATTGTGGCGAGATGATTTGCATCATCGATGATTCGGTGAAAATATGCCATAATCGTACCGTACTCCAAATTGTATTGTTTGGCGATTGTACTAGCCATGTGCGCCTGTTTTGGTAGATCCTGTCGTACGATCATCTTGTGAAGCCGTTTCAGCGCTTGCGATGGTTCGATGGCGCCGTTTTTGCAGGTCCTGTTGAATTCCATCTTCCGAGGCACTGATGAGGATTTATTGATCACTTTCTCATAATCGTCGTCGACGCTCTCCATGTTTGCACGAATGTCTTTGTAATCGCGCAACACGTCGAAATATTCCAGCTTCTCGCCCAATTGATCGATTTGACTGCGCAATTGCCTGAATCCTTGTTGCATCAGTTCGAAACCTTCCTCGATGGCCCTCAGGTCGTCCGACTTTTGGGGAAAAAACGAGCCAATGATTGAGAAAGCGACGCCAACCGCGCCCAATGCTGGGCCCAACAAGCCAGCAAAATTCTGAAAAGTTTGCACAGTATATTTTCTGAATTTTCGATCCATGACATTCATCGTATTGCGCCATTCAGAAACTTACCCCAATTCCTTTCACGATGCTACCAACTTTCCAAGGAGGTTGCATTTCGTTGGCCGCCTTGAACCCCTCCAATATTTTAGTACCGAATTCGGCGCCATTTTTCAAACCTTCGGCAACTTCATTGTCCTCTCTTTTCCGGCGTGCCACTTTCTCGTTGTCGATGTCGCTTGAATGGCCGATTGGGTCTGCAGTGATTGACTTCAGCAAGCCGATGGCCAGGAGGGCGAGAAGGATCCAAGAGAAGCGATTATAGTTATGAGACATGATCATCATGATTCCACGATCCGAGACGGTGGAAGAAATGCGATTGATATTCGCAATGTTAGCACAGCTTTTATACAACTTTATGTCCTCAAATCACGAGAAAAATGTGGAAACAGCCAGGTTCGGAAACATTTGAAACAGCACCTGGGAGAAAGCTAATATTTTATGATCCCGAATTCAGGATTGTATGCGAATATCGATGTTACTAGTTGCGAATCGAAATAAAGCATAAACATTCTACATGGAAGATGCTTAGAATACTAATGCTGCATCAAAATGCGTCCCTTCATACTGTACTAAAATAACAGATTCGGGTATTTTATCGAGTATACATTCCGGGTGTACAGCCGGGTCCAAAATTTTAGATACAAGTTGCTTTATCGGTTTTCTTCTGACTTAATGAGCATTGTCTAGTGAAATTCTGCTAGCCAAATTATGCCTCTTGTACATGGATTTTTACACTGTGATCGGACTTGAGTTTCATCGACATTTCCTATTTTGACCATTGGTCACAAAAACTACTTTTCTAATGAAGCATTTTTGATCAAAATGAACATCACGAGATGCAGCATGACTAAGAATGTATGAAAACGTCAAAATTTACCAGATATCACATCAAGCTGTAAAGAAAGACATCGATAAAAATGGAAAATTTACTATCTATTTTGGACCCAATTGTAGGTTATCAGATGCGGGTATTTTGTCGAGACGTTGTTGTTCATGCGCTGTGTTCCTCAATTAGCTTGTCAACTTTGCATTCTTCGGGCCAATCAAATGCAGCAGCTGCTGCGGGTGTCCGTCGAAGTTCATCTGGCAATTCTTTGACCGCATCAGCAATTATACGCAGGATTGTCTTGACTGCTTCCCACCCTTGTGGTGTGCATGTCCTGACAATCACCTGCTTGCGACAATTAGTCCAGCAATTGACCCATCTGAAAATTGCAGATTCCATAAACGGCGACAGGATTTGTGTAATGTACTTTACTTGCAGATGGCTGTCGACATAATTGGGCCTTGGGTTTTTATTGTACTATAAAGTGAGTTCAGATTTTGATCGTTCTAAACCTGAAGTTATTTGTATGTGTCCTCAACATCGGGTACTGTCCATACCCGATTCGGCTTGTAAGTCTTGGTAGCATTATGAAGTTTATGAATGGCTGCGAAGATCGGATCAAGCATTGGATTGCATTGCCAATTGCAACGGCGCATTGACTCGTTTAAAGATGAAAAGGCAGTCACTATGCAGGCAACGTGGTTTTTTATATCTGAAAACGGTTTATGAGTGACTTTCTGAGAGAATTCACCCATGCCTATAGAAGGGCGGACCATTTGAAAAACTGAAAATAGCTGAT
>JAQIWJ010001635.1:0-10247 GCA_034695185.1 Discolaimus major
TCTTAAGATAAGACAGTTAAAAAATGCGGTCTTAAGATAGTTAAGTCTTATTATTTGTCTTAAGCGCACCCACAGTGCACACATTACCTATTGGGTCAATGAGAAAATCGCCATACACGCCTTGGCGACCATATATTTCATGGAATATAATGCCCAGAGAATAAACGTCCGTAGATTCGGATGGATTCGTGAAATCACCTCTCAACAATTCTGGTGCTGTCCACAGAAGTTCTAAAAGAAGATTTCCTAACGGATCTATACAATCTGCGAAAAGGTTTATCATGGTGCTGTGCGTACTGGCCATCATTGCGCAATAATCAGAATAGTCAAATCAGAAGTGTCCCATATGACAAAATCTCATTCATACAAAGCTGACCTCGATATTTTTCTTCTTCACTCAACGGGCGCTCTTCATCGCTTCGAAATTTGAATAAACCGAAATCTGATACTTGCACGAACCACGAGGAATCGATCAGAATATTCGATGATTTCAATCGGCCATGACAACCCAATGATGTGGAATGTAGAAATTGCAGTCCCTAAAATTTTATACATTTGTGTATCCTGGTCATCTCAAAAAATTCGAACCTTGATGATGTCAAATATTATTGCTGCATGAAATATTTGATCCAGTCGAATCGATTCATTCTCCAACATGTCCTGCAGAAACATGCAAAATTATTTTATTGGCAAGAAAGGTGGAATTTCAAATCACTTTTAAACTGCCCCTATGGCAATAATTGCTAATAATGAATACGCCAGCTGATTCATAAACGACGCCAATTAGTCTGGTGACATTTGGATGGCGGAGGCTTTTCAACTGAAAGGGAGTATCCATCATTCTCTGCATCAGAAACGCTGCTGCGGTTGCTGGAAAAAATGCTCAGTCCTGAATTACACTTTCAAATCATCTATATTTGTAATATTTTCGTCTTCAGTGTGACTTTGAGTATACACAAACAATATGTATTGATTTTTCTTCTGAATTTGACTTGTCAAGATATATACTATAATGCTAGTTATAGTAACCCGTTGCGATTTGCAAGAGATTTGTGAAATTTTCCCTCTAGCTAGAAAATAGAGCATAAATTTTCACAGCCCAACATGCAGTGTTTTTCACATTTTCACATTTTCACAGCAGGTAGCAAAACCAATCGGAATGTTTTTAATCAAGCATTCAAGCTAGGCTAAATACTGTTTTTGCCAACAAATCCAATAACATGCGGGTAATGAGAATTCGAATATTACTGTTGCGCCCTGCTATGAAAATTTTACATCCAAAATGAAATTCCGCCTGCTGTTTTCATTTTGAAATGTGCCTACCTAAATCGGTTTTCCAAAATAATCCATGCTGTGCTAAACGGTATTTTTGTTTGAATATTTTCTAAAGTCTTACTGTATGAATCTAACATTGACCACCCAGCAGGACGAAATGGATGGAACTGCCAGAGAAGCATGCTTATGCATGCAAGCAGTCTGAAACTTGCTCTAAATCTCAACCATCCAGTCTGAATCCTTACAGCCATTCATTTTGGTGTGCACGGCTAACAGAATAACGCGCCTAACCTGAGGATCACCCATACTTATGCATGTAATGGAGAATTAATTCTTCCGTTAGCCATGCAAACACAGGAGGGAAAAGTATCCAGACATGCTGGTTCAGCATTATCAATCACATGCTTACCAATATGATCTCGTCTCTCATCTCCGCGGGTAAATTGGAGGTGATTCGCTTTTTGTACACTCTCTTCATACCGACCAATTCGCCTTTGTAAAGCGCAGTAGCGAATGATCCCACCTCAGTCCATTTGCTGCTGAACATTTGAAGGAACTTTCTTTCCACAATCGCATTACTGGCCACTGAAGTCTCGGCGGTTTGCAGCAATTTCTGTTCCTCACGATCATCGGTTTCATCTTGCAAACTCTTCAAATCGCGTTGGCTTTGGTGCATGCGCAATGTGGCCGAAGATGCCTGAATATCAACATTCCAATATTAGAATAAGAAAAGCTCATAAATAAAGTTAATTACCATAATGTCATGTTCACTAGCAACATTTTGGACAGTTTGTCGTTTCAAATGAGTTGAATCATGCAAAATCAAATCTCGCAATAGGATTCTCCAGATTGCCAATTTCCTTTTTCGTTCATTAACTTTTAGCCTGGATGAAAAAAATTCTGTATGATATTGCATCTAGTTTAAAGCGGCTTTCATAAAAGACATTGCGCAATATTTGGCACTAGTCACAATAGTCAGACTGTGGCTGACAAAAGCTTGCAAATTTCATAAAATCAATCCAAAAATTGCTACCTAGAGACTGCTTGCAAAATATTGCGCAATGCAGAATCATCAAAACCTGTCAAGCAAACGCCTACCTCCAGTAAAACAATGATAAGAATATAATTGTAGCTCCGATCATTGATGTGCAGATGATAATCAGCCAGACTGAAAATGAGATTAAACTCGTTAGCCCTCTAATTCGAGAAAATAGAAGGTCATTAACTTGAATCCATTCATGTGCGTAATGTCCAACTTACACTTTTTTTTATCTAAAACATTTGGACATAATTCGCCATCAAACCCGCATCTGGGCGCTTTCAATGGAGGCTGACCGTTTATCCAGTTATATGGCAATTTTCTGTCCAAATGTGTGTCCTACAATGAAAATCACAATCGTGATGACGAGATGCGAGATTACACTTACCAATTGCGCAATTCCGCTTCGCCTCACTTTGTACACGCCGATTGGATAAATATTTGGCACACCATCCGAAGCTTTCATGGCTGTTGAAACAGCTATGCTCGAGATGGCTGATCCGAATTCGTCCAGTTCAATGTATAAACCAGTTTCAGATTCTACAAACAATAACCCATTACGAATTTGCCTGGAAGATGAATTTCCCTTACCATTGATCAAGCTCAAATTATTGAACAATAGTTTCGTTCTGTATCCATCAGTGATACTTGTCTTATTCTCATTGATCAGTTGAGTAATCCGCTGAGCGAAATAAATCAACATATCGTATAATAATGCCGAAGGTACTAATTTCAATTCAGTAACCTAGAAATCGCACTTTTTTAAATCAAACTTTTTAGGATGATCACATCAAAACTTACATCCATTCCAAGAAGGTTTATATTGCACATAGGCGGGCATGGAGGTGACGTCAGATACTTTGCTTGGAATGCATTCATGCGATCAATATATTTATTCCATTTCACGTAATTACGCGGCGTTTGCTCTGTGAGTAATGCGGCGGATCGAAAGTGCTGATACGTGTCCTCTTTCAACGAGGTGTAAATGACTGGGACCCCACGGGTCTTGGAGGATGCTATAGTAATAAGAAAATAGAAGTATTCATTTCGGTATTTTGCAGACCTTCAATTGTTTTTAAAAGTGACAGCTTAAACTAACAAATTCAAGCTGAAATTTGTCTGACGTTTTTTAATGCGCGTTTGCGAGCCTAGTTCAAAATTCGCCGACCAGTGAAGCAATATTTATGCTTACTCATAAAGTTTTGCCCATTTTTCGTCCCTTCAGACCCGTTGTATCTGGTCATTGATATCAATTGGCTAGAAACTGATACAACACCGTATTCTCCTGTTTGCAAAATTCCCATTCGTCCAGCAATATTTAAGAAATAATAAAGATCTTGCGATTGTCTGTCGGTTGATAGAACTAAGTAAGCTGTAATAAGGAGTGTATTTTCCTTGGTTTATTCCACACTTCGAGATGTGATCGGTCATGCTTTTTAAAAGGAATAATTTTCTGACATGAGAATAAAAAAACCGGATCCAGTCTACTACCTAAGATCATGAGAAGTTTGAAAATTTATACACTTACACATACCTCTGGTAAACAAATATGTTTCGGTTAGTAGTTTAACAAGGACCATATCCGCATCACAACTTGGCATGTATAATTTGATTTCGGGATTCTTTTGACCTATTTGCGCTGGCACCACATAATTTCCAATTAAACTAATGACACGTTTCGTCAACAACCACTTGACTCGTTCGTAGGCATGCTCCATTTCAGGAGCATCAAGGGCATTAAAGAAATATACAACCACCACCCTATCCCAACCGTTCCTTGAGATTAAATCTACTGCGGCATCAGCCAGATCGCTGTGAAAGAAATATCTGTCGAGTAAAAGGAAGAAGTCTTTTACATCCTTGAATATTCTCACCTGAATCGCTTTCGTAGTTGAATAAACGTGGGGTATGTCTTGGATGTGTAACAGTTCTGAAATTTGATAATTATATTACCGGGAAAAAATAGCCGGAATTATTCCATGAAATTAACCACTTACACTGCTGATCATCAGTTTGTTCTGCATACTCGCAACGTTCGCGTCGTTGTCGCAAGCACCTTCCAGTCCAAATATGGCTATGCTATTGTCCTTAGCTGAATTCAAGGTGTGCCTAAAAATGAAGAAATTTAGGAGTACGTTTTTCCACTTCACTCTACACTTTTCACATCAAACGAAATTTGGCCGTTGCTAAAGAGTTCCTGTGCGTGATGGTAAAATTATGAAACGGCCATAAATCTGAGTCATTATTTATCCTTTCAGATGCGAACGTTGAGGCCGCTAATGATGTCATTTCGCCCATTGCATAATTATTATCGCAACGAGGTCGCATTGGATTATCGGGAATTGTGCAATAAATACTCAAGATCAAATTTATATTCAATGGCATCGAAATATTTTTCTCGCCAATATCTCCAATGCCGCGCTCAATTTTGAAGCACACAATAAAGTGAACAATATTTAAAATACTATACATGGCTATACTTTCCATGGGAGCGTAATATTATGATGATGATTTAAAAGCGTACAAATATGGCAAGTGCAAAGGCATTGTTTCACTTTAAATTTATGCTAAATTACATTACGATGGGCATACGTATTATCTCTGTGTGATAAACATAGTGTGTCCGCAGTTGAAATAATGAATATGTACGAATACTATTAAGATTGGATTGGCAATGTACGATTATTTTTACAAGGGAGCAATTATGAGCGAGTAGCACCTGCAGAATGGAATGCTGGTTATCAGCAGAATATACTGTACATTGCATTGCACATTGATAATCATTAATATCCACCAAGATGGGCTAAACCGTTCAAAACTTCTGACAGAACGATACACGCATTGCCAAATCAAATTGCGCAACCTGTGATCAGATGTCCTGGGCGGCATCTGGTCTGTATTTAGAAAATCCGTAGTTGTTTTTTTCGACACCTTGCTATATGGATCCGCCATGTGAAGCAGAATGGTGACAATTCGCTTGACAGACCGGTTACGGCAATGATAATCAGCGGGCGGTAATTTTTCTCACAGCGCAAAATGAGTTTTTTCAACAAGCTTCGAGGGTCACTGTTTCATATTATGGATGAAGATATATTGGATTTGCTCACCACATGTTGCGTTCCTAGTTTAAAATTAAAACTTTCACATAAATATGATAGAAAAACTGAAAATAATTCGCTTTTGGATCAGTTTGACGTCCCGTTTTATTACATTGTTCGTGTAGAATCACGCTGCTCAAAGTCCTATATAAGCAGGGTATTTTAACATCAAAAAATCATCAGCCATTTCATCCAGCCGATATTTCCTTCCTTCCAAATAGTTTCGAACTCGAAAGAAAATCCAAAGCCTTCCATACGGAAAAATGAGTAAGTAGATTAGCCTATCTTTGCTTCGCAGAAAGTTTTGATACTGAGCTGCAATTTGAGGGCGGGGGGGGGGTTCCTATTCAAAATTTCTGGTCGATCACCACACTTGCGCAATGAACTTGAATAATCGAATAAAAAATTCTCCTTACTTGAAAAATTATTAGCGCGATTCAGGTCAGGTTTGGTTGACCTGATCTGCTTGTATGTGATAAAAGCACTGCAATACATAAAAACCTACTTCTTTTAGAAACCATGATGATGATCGTGATCGTATTGGTTGCCTGTATTTCAATGGAAAGCGGTGTCGAAGCTGCTTGCTATTGTGGGAATGCGGGATGTTCCCTGTACAACTGCGGTGAGACCAATTGTTGCCCACAAGAGGGGGAACCATGCCCAGCATGCACTTATTGCGACGGGTGTAGACCAATCAATCCGTTTGGTCTTCTGCATAAGTGATCAATGAAGACAAATATCGAAATGTCAGCGCACGATGATTATGCCGTGCAGCTAATGTAAGAGCATGAAGTAATAAAGATTATCATTCAAAAGCGGTTTTACCAGATAAAGCATCATGATAATCAAAAATTGAGGATGATTTGCAATACTCCAATAAGCATTGCCACAATAATCGTACAGAAATTTGTATGAATTACAGTAATACCATTCATAGCGCAATGATTGGTCTTATTGTCCATACTGATAGTGGCCAGGTTCTTCAATTCGGCGTACACCTTATCACATGTTCCCGCGATATTCAAAGAATCAACAGGCATAAACGACTGCAAATTGTAAGCCGTTTCGAATTGATGCATTTCGCACGCCTTTGTGACGACAGGATTGTCTTCAATTGACATGATTAATCTTCCGATCAATTGGGATGCTTTTGTAGCCTTGAAAACGTACAAACTTGGCGGTATACTGGACATGTTGCAAAATCGAAAATCGATATTTTGCAATCGATCGTAATATTTCGGCACGAACACGGGTATTGGCCACGTCCTTGGGTCGGAGGATACGAATTTGTCGAACGGATTATTTCGTACGAAAATTTTCTCAATTCCACAGGCGTATTGCAGAGAATCAGGCAAACGCGTTAAATTAGCGCACTCGAATTTGACGACTTTCAATTTTGTCAGATTCACGAATGCGTCATGATCGATTTCCAAATTTTTATAAAACGATACGGATAAGATTTCTAAATGAACAAGGTTCTCGAAATGAACACGGTTTATGCTCAACGTTGGACATGGACCGTATTTGCAATTGTTGTTACTAAAGTAATACCACCAAAAATACGCACCAGGGTATGTGTACGTTGGGCCGAATCCATCCAAATGTAAAGATTTCAAATTCGATAATTTCTTCATCGATGGCAAGGATGCCAAACAATTGCCGCTCAAATCCAAACGCGTCAAATGTGGCAAATTTTCGAAGAGATCGCCCGGCACGAAGTTCATTTGCAAATTGCTCAAATCCAAGTTTTCTACATTGGGGAAAATCGTGTGAAAACCGAAGTCTTTCGAAAATTTATCGTACCCATCACTCGTGGTATCCGTGAACCCGAAATGCCTGAGCGAATTTAATTTTGGCATATCGTTTAGGGAGAAATTTTCGCCCGTATTCGATATATGCAGAATGGTGATGTGTTCAGATTCGTTCAACCATTGCGGGACTTTGGATAATGCCCAACACTGCGAGCAAATGAGGCATCTCAGATTCGACGCGAACGGCGGTCGCGGTATATAGCTTGTGTTCAGATCCATAATTTCAAAAAACATTATCGTTTCGGGCATGTTTTCTATATCCAACTCCATATTCGGCCATAATGAATAGACAATCAATGGTTGACTGGCCAAGGTTGCTCCGTTTATGATGGAAATGGATGTCAGATTGCGCAGATACTTTTTCGAGAATAGATCCTTCAATGATGTCATGGGTGATGCCTGATCCAAAAAGAAAGGAGGAAATTTAGTTTTCACACTTTTGGGTTTGACTATTATGGGATGGATAAGAAACTCCAAGGAGTCGATATTGATTTTATCCAACGCGTACATGAGATCAGCGATTAGTGGTGATCTTTTCTCTACATCACTATTCATCTGAATCACAGCGGCGAAAGTAATGAATTCCGAATTCCTGATTAAATTTTCTGGTAAAGTCAAACTTTTGCAATAACATGAATTTCGTTGTTTCGGTATGAATACGTCTTTCCAAATCGGCGGTTTCCCGCGAGGCAAGCAGTCGAACGATTCTAAATCGATTTGAATTTTGCACAAACATTTCTTATGACAAATGGGTAAATCGAGAATATTGAATGGGTTCACATTTTGCAACGGTTCATAGACCCAGAATCGGAAAGCCAGGTATTTCCACCACAAATCTTTGAAGCAGACGATGGGTTTGGATTGTTCGGACGGATGTTGGTAACATGTGATCGTGATACCGGTGACGTCAGAATAATATGCTGAATTTCCGCACTTGCCACTGATTGATTGATCAGAAAAAGCGGAGCCACTTATGGCAAACAGGCATAAGTACAAAAGCATTTTTGATGTAAAGATGTTGTGAAGTATGGGATACTGTAACTCTGGTTTATTACTAGCAGAGAAATGTTGTCGTTGCGTACTATCAACATGCTTCTTAAATAAGGTTCAAATTCAAATTGTTATTACCAATACGTATCAGTTATCACAGTAAGGTTTTCAATTAAAATTTAGTTTATCACACTGACATAATAGCTATCTGCATTGTACGTAAGTTAATCGACATAATTTATGAGAACTTATCGCAGCAAGCAACACTTTGTCCAACTGATTTGATTGCATGCTTCAAACTGAAATAGATACGAAATTTTTGGATTGCTTATACTTAGGACCATTTTTAGGGGGCGTTTGAAAATTCAAATTTCCAGCACATGCTGTGTTGATTGTGGCGTTAAACAGCCGCTTGCCTGATTGCAGCGGATATTGTATTCTATTCGATTATTTTACGCATATGTCAAGCAAATACAGTAAAGTACACTCGAAATCATATGAACATGGTAAAAAGCATGAGAAATAATGTTGCAAAGAATTACATTATTAGAAATGGCACCAATAAAAACAGCTAGCGTGGATAAAGTGATATGTTCTTTAGCTGCATTGCATACTAATCTCGATTTTCCATCTTTTGCACAAGTGATGGATGAAAAAAATATCAAACAACTTCAGCTTATGAAACAGTTTGAAGAAATCACGCTTGGAAATCACACGGGCATCATCCATTTTCACCACAGTTCACCAGGTAGCAACTTGCCTGATTGCAGCTGCCGCAAGTATCGCCAAGGTGTCCCATTGAAATGATCGAGTCGATCAAAACGATCAAAACAATCATGGTTTCTGAAAACTTTAATCCTTGCATTGCAATCATTGCGTAGACAGATTAGTTCAAACCTGGCCAGCTTCCAATACCTCGAAAGTCGTCGTCCTGAATCGAATCGACCAATGATTAAGTAAGATCGGATGGCGATTTTGATCTCTAAATTATAAAAATGGTGCTCTCAGCATGTTACAGTATTGGACATGCGCAATGGCAATCTGCAAGCAGAACCCATCTTGGGTTGACAACGTCCCAAATCAGGCCAAGTTCAACACGGCCCACGTTTCAGACAGGAATGTCATTGTCTCAGTCACCAACCTTTTCAGAAACCATGATGATAGTGATCGCATTGATCGCCTCGATTATTTCAATGGGACACCTTGGCGATTGACCATGCAACTGCGACCAAGCAACTTGCGAGATGGTGAACTGCGGTGAAAATGGATGTTGCCTAGGTGATTCCCAACTGTGAACTGCAGGTGCGAACCGCACTCGATTTTCGATTGTTTGCGCCAATCATCAATCTGTAAAAGCAGGAAAAAAATTGATGTGCAGCCTATTGAAAGTTTGAAGTATTAAGATTATCATTGGAAAAACATTGATTTGATATGATCAGCATGATCACAAATCATATGTTCCACAAAAACCTTTTCGTGTGACTCAA
Organism: Discolaimus major; assembly: GCA_034695185.1. Lineage (NCBI taxonomy): Eukaryota > Metazoa > Nematoda > Enoplea > Dorylaimida > Qudsianematidae > Discolaimus > Discolaimus major. Next base: position 9,701 of record JAQIWJ010001635.1, read on the forward strand.
CATTGAAATAACGATTGCCAAAACATGGACAAGGAAATTTACCCTTATGATAAAATGACTATTCACAATGCAGTGAATCGTGTGAATAAGTTTTCATACACCGAAATAACTGGGATTTTTATCCGATTTTTTAATCTATGCGCAAAATTGAAAACTGGTTTTGGACCACCTACTTTAGAAAGGACCTGGGTGCGCAGTGCGCACACAAACACTCCTGATGCTAACATGGAGATAAGCAATTATTTTTTAGCACTATACAAACTTCAAATCTAAGTGATAAGGGCACTCACTTACTCATTTTTGGATTGGAAGGCTTCATTACTTTCCGAGTCGAACTATTGGTCGAAAATATCGAGTGGATAAAGCGCTGTTGAGTTTTGGTGTCAACATGCTGCTTATATTGGGCATAGCTCAGCAGGTTTCTTCGACAGAAACGTAATAATTGAAGGGCTCCATGCAAAAAGTGCCTGAGTCACACTTTTCCCATTTTGAGATATCCAGGTGTGAAGTTTTGTTTACATTGGACTCGCGTGCATTTGCTAGGCAA